>VDFB02142817.1:0-18356 GCA_007258455.2 Sequoia sempervirens
AACTAAGAAGAGAGCTAGGAAATTCTAGAAGATCTCAACAGATGAGGATGGCTCTTGCACCCTTCACGTTGTTGTGCCTAGGGTTGATTGTGATCGAGATGAAGCAGTACTGGAGAATTACATGATCACCACTTTGGAGTTAGGTCGTCCCACGGGAGCACAGATTATTGAGGAGTGTGATAACTCCTATCAGGCACTTAAGGACAGATTGCTCAGAACTGAAGGAAAGTATAAGAAATTGAAGAAAGAACATAAGACTTTGATAGGATACATGCAGCATTTGTCTCGCCCTTGTGGGCAGGAGATTCCGGCACTTGAGCTTCTAGCCGAGTTATCTAGAGAATCTGTTAATGGCCTAGAAGATTTGAGGAAGATGGCAAAGGAGGCAGACAAATGGGTTACAGGTGTTCGTGCCGAGACAGAGAAATTCAGGGAAGATCTTGCTCAGGCTTACCAGCAAGCTTCCGACATTATGGCACGAATGGAGGCAGTTGATCAGGCCTGGGGTGATGCTTCTGCCTATCGGAGCAAAGTTATTCAGCGTTTGGAGGCATTGATGCATACTCCTTTGCAGATGCTGATTGATGGAGGAGTTATTCAGGAGAGTGATAGGTACAATTTTGTTGGATGGTATTCTTCAATAGTCACGGGACGTGGGTTCTTTGATGCAGCACAGGTGGATTAAGCTAGAGTCAGGAAGGCTATGACGAACATTATTGATGGAGTCCTAAACACCTTGAAGGCGATCTTTGCTAGACGGCTGAATCCTGATGAGGTGACTATTGATGGATTGAGGAGTGGGCTGTTGCCTTTCTTTTCAGAGGTGAAGACCTTTGTTCAGGATGACTTTGAAAATATTTCTACTTTCTCCAGCTTGATTCAGAATACAAAGGATGCCTTGGCCGCTTGGAGAAAATCTTGCACACGGCATGGACAGTCAGTCACGGTGTTGGAATTTCAGCTTGATCACATTCCGCCAGTCTCGGTTCAGGAGGTTGAGGTTGTGCTCACCAGGTTCATTGAGTTTGCAGCCAAGGAAAAGGAGAATGGAAATGCACTTCTGGATGACGACCTTCTGGAAGACTGATTGTGGGCATTAATTGCCTTTACTATTTTGGGAGTGAGTGGGAATCTTTGATTCATTTATTGTACAACTCCCCATTCTGGCAGTTTTTAGGGTTAGGGCTAAGGTGGCTTAATCTTAGCCATTTATTTGATTGTAATCCGAGTTGTCCATTGGACTGGGCTATCTATAAAAGGGGCATCCCCCCTCATTTGTAAGGCATTAGAAATTAGACAGTAGAAAATTAGATCAGTGGAGAGTAGACATTTTGTTAGAGCAGAGAGATAGCTTAGTATAGTTTGGAGGAGAAGGAAAGTTTTCCTTTGAAAACTTTTGTAAGAGATTGTTGTGTAAAACTTTCATAATAAAAGATCTTTCATTGATGGTGAAATTTGTCTTTGTTATGGATAGCTAGCGAGGTTTCTTCATCTCTTCTACTTCAAGTAGCGTAAAGTAGCCTTAAGTAGCGTAATTTTTTGTTTCATGCAAGTAGATGTTAGTTGTGGATTTGTGGCGTTGATCGAGGCAACTTCGTTTTAGTCCATACCACTAGTAGCTTGTTGACGGCAAGTTTGCCTTGTGTGGTCAACTGGAGCATTTTATAAGCCTAACTTCAGTTATAATTCACGTCTTGGTATGCGTCGTCTTGGCGGTTTCTTGATGCCGGATTGTGACTTGAAAATTTCTTGCTATCCCCTTGAAGATTGCACCAACTTTGTGTAAGCTGTCCAACGTGAGGCAGAGCAGAGTTTGGTTGAAGTTTGCCGAAGTTGATCCCGCATCCCATCCTTAGATATAACATATATTTTCTTATCCCTATACTCATTTACATTCCGCATATTTCTGGTTAGTTTTAGGAAAATTCATACCCCAACGCTAAATCATTCGCGCAAAATCCCCTTCCAATCATTAACCGGTTGTCAACTACAAACCCTTTTGAACAATTGTGTAAGTCCCCTCGTAAAAACAGCATATCACAACGAACCTACTGAGGGTATTCCAAAGCATTTCAGAACCTTGGAGTTGAACGTGCGATCTTTCTTGCAATCTTAGCGCACGGAATTCTTTGATCAAGAGAGAATGGAGTAGCCTTCGGATTACTTTGTTCTGCTGATTGGTGCGGTCACAAAAATCACATCAACACATAGGTTGCTATTCATTGAGTATTTAGTGTTATTGTTATCTAGAATTTGTCATTCACTTGATTACATTTATTATGCCAATCTTGTTTATGATGTTCCCTATTGTCCCTTAAAAGACCTCCAAAAAATCCATCCCCAAAACGCATCCCCCCATACCCTACCATACTTGTCTTGTAAACTTGGTGTAACATAGGTTGCTATACATTGAGTATTTGGTGTTATTGTTATCCAAAATTTGTTATTCACTTGATTACATTTGTTATGTCTATCTTGCTTATGAATGTTTATTGAAATGTCACATTATGTGTGTAAATGGTTAAATTGTTTTAACAAATTTGCAAGCTTTGTATTGCAAGTTAACTCGAAGGTGTAGATCGCAGCTTTGCACTAAATCCTACATTTCATTTACCAGATCATCCATGTTTATGTGTTATCCTATTCAACTACATATGAGTAGTTGCATAGTTCAATTTGCATTTAGCTAAACAATGCAAGCATCTAATCTTAGGATTTATTTTTAGTCAAAAAGCATAAAATCATTTGCGTTGCGTTGAAAGATAACCTCAAAATTTTACACTAAGCAAATCCAAAAAAGATACACATTTAAAGCTTATTCATCCTAAGTGGGAAATCACTTGAAAAACATTGTAAAAATATAAATTACAAGTACATATTATTCCTCGAAAGTTTTTATTTATTTATTTTAAAGGGAGCTTCCTCTCCTAATTCAAAGAGCAGTTCTACTACACATCTATTATGTTTTGTGTTGCACTAAAAAGTGCAAATTAAAATGCTAACAACTATCAAGCAATATACAACTCAAAAAATCACAATATCACAAAATTACATAAGAAAGCTTTGAATAGCAAATTTAGCAGCAAGTAGGCAAACCAATCACTAGTAAAAATCTAGGTGCCAATAGGCTTACAATTGTTTACCAACTCTTTGAATGTGATTTATTTAAAATAAATAAATATCATACAGCAATTTCTACACTAAAAATAATTTTCTTGCACAAAAAGCAAGCCTAAAATATAAATTTATCCTTGAATACAAATATAAAATAAGAAATCTTGAAATGAATTTCTACCAAAAATATATTGTCTCCACATATAGATCTAGAATATCATCTAAAAATAGTTGATCCATAATAAATGCAATAAGAAATAGAGGCGATCCAAAAGTAGACAGCTAAAAATAGTTATTCTGAAATTGTAATGTCCCCATTTTAGCCATACGCTCTTTTGTGGCTGATAGCCTATTTCCGGAGGCCCGTAGGCAAGTCGGGAGCAATAATTAGGGTTTCCTATTTTCTAGGAGGATGTTTTGGCAGTTTTGGAGACTTGCATATTGGAGTTTTGCAGTTTGGATTTTGGATTCCTTTTGGGTTTTCAAAGAGCTTCGCAGTAGTGTGACATGCAACTGAAATAGAGGACTTTTTCAGACTTACCATTTTTAGTAAGTTGTGACGACTATTCAAAATGTGATTAAAATGCATTTGGACACACTTACTATTTTTAGCAGTATGCTATGTTTAGTAAGTGCTATTTTTAGCAAGGTTTTAACAGGCCAGTTCAGAGGTTGTTTTAGGTAGGTCAGTTTATTCAGTTTGGTCTCCAGCATTTATTGTAATGTCCCCATTCTTGCGCGAGCATCAGAGTCTTTGGATTAGCCTATTATGTCGATCCTCATGGGCTAATGGGTCTGGATAGAGGATCACTTGAACGGGCACTTGGTCGGTTAAAGGCAGTATTGGTATCCGGAGTCGGTGACGTGGTGAATTTGCGCGTTTGGCGTGTAATTGGAGCTTAAAATATTGTTCATCACCATTTATTTCACTTACTCAGGCTTGGGGACCATGTGTCTATTTGTTAAAGGGGTCACTTTATATTTTGGATCGTCCTAGTGCATCGGGATTCCAAACAGGGCTCACGGAGGAGTTTAATAGTGTGTACTGGGTGAGGAGTGCTTATAGTTTTGCTTTTGATTCACCCGTACATGATTCATACTTGATGCACAATTCTTGGGCACAGGGTGATTCTCTTGGAGCAGTCAAGGGGAGTGCCTCTTATTTGTGTCCAGAGTTACCATCTTCAAAAGATGGCACTAAAGGCTGCCAGTACACGATTCAGTTGCCTGCAGGGAATTACTGGCAGGGACAACAGTCCGTGATCCATCATGCTGATAGGTATCCAACAGCGTTTGTTACTTTAATGTCACAGGGATTTCACTTGGATACAGGGTTACAAGGTGATTACGATGTCAGCGGACATGATGGTTTGATTGGTTATCACTTCCAGGGGTGTTTTGGAGAGACTGTAGAGGGATATTGTGTTGCGGATGTTTCTGGATATTTTTATCTCTTCATGACAGATGGAGGTGACTTCAAGTTGCTTTGGGATCCGGGTGGTGTCAGTTCTAGCACTACAGTTTGGTTGGGTTCCGACAGGTTGCTTCACCATTTTCAGCATGGTGAAGTTGTGATCAGATCTGCGCAGCAGAAGTCAGAGGTTATCAGACATGGCAGACTTCCATTCTGGGTTCGGGATCCAGGGATATTTTGCGCAGTTGTGTTTATGCTAGCGCTTCAGGAGTTAGTTAACGACGCATGGGACATTCCGCAGTTCTTCTTTCGAGCCTTCCGAGGAGTGAGGTTTCTTTGCAGTAATGATTGCTTGGGACAAGCAATTTCAGGGAGGGCGGACTGTAATGTCCCCATTCTTGCGCGAGCATCAGAGTCTTTGGATTAGCCTATTATGTCGATCCTCGTGGGCTAATGGGTCTGGATAGAGGATCACTTGAACGGGCACTTGGTCGGTTAAAGGCAGTATTGGTATCCGGAGTCGGTGACATGGTGAATTTGCGCATTTGGCGTGTAATTGGAGCTTAAAATATTGTTCATCACCATTTATTTCACTTACTCAGGCTTGGGGACCATGTGTCTATTTGTTAAAGGGGTCACTTTATATTTTGCAGTTACTATTCACTGATAAAGTGAAAAAAGAAATAACTTGAGTGAATAGTGTTTTTTTAATGAATAGTGATTTCAAGTGAAAATTATAAAAGGAGAGGAGAAAGTTCGAACTTCTTATGCTTGATGATATTTTGCTGATTGAAGTTTGGAAGTGTGGAGTTGGGAGAGAAGGAAACTAGGGTTTCCTGATTTCTGCAGTGGGTAAGCCTGGTTAGGGGCTTGTAGTTAGGGTTTTATGCATCTTGAAGGTGTGAAAGACCACCCTAAAGTGCAGATCTGAGTTTTGCTTGATTTGTGGGAGCCCTATCTTGCTGTTTTCAAGTGTTGGAGGTCATCCATTGCAAGGGAAATTGCTGCTAGAGGTTCCATTCACGTTTTTGAGGTCATGGCTTGCTTTTGAAGTTTGTTGGATGCTGATTTTGACCACCTACAGCCAGCCGCCATCAAGTAAGGGTTTCAACTTCTTCAAATAAGAAAAACGCCTTCTCCTAGTTGCTGCTATCTTGTCTAAAGGGGGCGCCCTTAGCATTGGAGACTTTTTCTTCAATCATTTGGCGGGAGAAAGTTGTAAGTTAGTTTTTATGTGTATTATGGTGGCCGCGGGTACTGTAGCAAGCACTGTTCACAGTGCATTTTTGGCTGCAAGTTTGTATTTGTTGTAAATGATGTCTCTTTCGAAATGTATGAAGATATATATGATTTTAGCACTCTTTGTAATGCAAGCAGTCTCTTAACTAGTGTTTGGAGTTACGTGGAAGTTATCCTTTATAAGTTAGTTTAATTTGAGTTCTTTATTATGCATATGGTTGTAAGAAATTTATTAAAATCATTTGGCATCAAACCACAAAAACACCAAAACACAGAAAGCAGATTACAAACCAAAAATCAGACCTTTAAACGAAGTGAAATAAAATCAGCAGTGAGCACGGTACATCACAGTGGTATCAGAGCAAACCTTTCCAGCCACCTTGTGTTGGTTTCAAAAGAGAATTCCAGATTAAATTTGGGGGTTTTGAGTCAAGTTCAGTTTGGCTCATCACATTTATGATGCTTATTTTGGCAAGTTTAATATTTGGTGAGATATAATTTTAAGTGAAATAATTGGCTAAGGCATGGTGGACAACTTTTGGAAAAATATTTAAGATAAATTATAATGTATTTCACCTATCTACTTGGACGCCTAGCTTGGAGAAAATATTTAAGTATAAGGTATATTTTACTTAATCAACTTGGATGCCTATGTTATGAAATATTTGCATTTTGATAAGTATTATTCCTCTTATGTTTGGACACCTAAAGTCAAGAAGTCAAAGATTGGAATTCAAATGCAAATTGAAGTGAAATGAGAATCTCATTTGGGCGTCCCTTTTGAAAGGAAATGGAGTTTGAATTTCTGGGTTAGAGAAGTTATAAATACAAGGCCTTGCCTCTTCATTTGATCATCCATTGTCTATCATATCGAATTGCTGCCGAAATGTTTTCAGGCTTATTGCTTCGAGGAATGCATACCTCCTAGCAAGTATCCAATTTCGTGTTTGAAAGATTCGACCTAGTTGGAATTGGGACTGCTTCTCACACAAAGATAGCAGATTGAGCATCATTGGTATCAGTTTTGAAGTTATTTCTGATTTTCAGGTTGTTGGTTCATGTATGGCTGAAGCAAGTTTTCATTCGCAGATCATTGTATGATTTTTATTTCATTCTAGGTATTTGCTATAATCATTTCTATGCCCTAGGCGCCCCTTCTTGAATTTCAGATTTTTTGGCAAAGTGGTTATTTTTCTAGAGCTGGTTGCCCTTCTTGGTGGTTGTACTTTGCCTGGCATCACCTTGGAATGCGTGCAATAAATAATAGAAGGTGTTTGCAACTGTTTCTTGATTCTATCTTGGTTGCTTTCCTCCTAGGTTTCATCTACATTTAGTTTCATGTCATTCGGAGGAGTCTTCATTGAGTTAGGAGCATTTTGGAGTGTTTTAGTCTTGCTGGTTTGCATTTTCTGAGTGTTGGTTTTCTATATCAGTTTGTAGTAGTTCAGGTTTTGGGTTGGTTTTCTGTTGACGTGGTTTTTGCGACCGCACCAACACAAAATAAAGTTTCCCAACAAATACCCTATCCTCTCTTGAACAAAGTTTCCTGCATGCTAAGATTGCGAGATAGATCATACATTTAACTCCAAGGTTCCTTTAATGCGAATAGACTCAGTTGGCTCGATGTGATTTTGCTGGTATTTCAAGGGGACTTACACAATTGTTCGACAGTTGACAGCAGACAGCGGACTAAGGGCTTTCATGTAATTGAATGATTTGGCAAGTGAGCACGGGTTTCCTAATTCTAACTAGAAATGAACTGAATTTAAATGAGTGTAGGGATAAGAATGTTATAGTCTACTCTAAAGCGTGGGACACGGTGATCAATTCTCACAGACTTCAACCAAGCTCCGTTTTGCCTCACTTCGGACAGCTTCCGCGGAACTGGTGCAATCTTCAGAGGAGTGACTCAAGATGTTCAGATCACGATTTAGCATGAAGACACCATCACAACGACGCATGCCAACATATAAACCATAATCGAAGTTAAGTTTCACAAAGTTCGAGTTGACCATGGCGAACCCACCGTCAGCGAGCCGCTAGTGGTATGGACAAGCGAAGTCTTGTTCAAATCGAGCACCACATTCCACAATTACTAAGTACTTGCATGAAATGAAATCTACTTTATTTTAAGCTACTTCAAGATGCTACGTGAATTGGAAGAGCGAAGAAGCCTCAACAACTACTCATAACAAAGAAGAAATCACCATCAATGAAAATTCTTTTATTATGAAAGCATACATGACAACTTCTTACAAAGTATCAAAGGGAAGACTTTCCTTCCTTTTCAATCTAAACTACTTTACTTTCTACTCTATCAATTTCTCTCTACTCCTCTGCTATCCTAACTCTGACTAATTCTAATTCTAATGAGATACAAATGAGGGGGACTCCCCCTTTTATAGTTGGCCAAGTCCAACGGACGGCTCAGATTACAATCGGCTGGATGGCCCAGATCGTGCCACCTCAGCCCTAAACAAGATTCGCCCTAAAAACCGCCACAAAGGAGAGTGAGGTAATAAATGAGCCATTAATGTCCACCATCCTTCTAGAAGATTCCGTTTGTAGACGCGTTCACACTGTTCCTAATCTTCTTTCTTGACGTTGTTCTTTAACTTCTTCTTTGTCACTTGAGTTATCCTAAGTCTCAACACTTAGCCATTTTTCGCAACTTTTCTACCTTCAAGGTTGAAATGTCATCTTGGAGTATGTGCTTCATCACTTAAGTCATCACCGCTTGATCTTGACGTTTCTCCTGCAAAACAAGCAAGGAGAAGAGCATTAGAACACTCCATAATATAAATTCAACTTACTTACCAGGATTTTCACGCTCTAACTTCCAAGCGTTCATCGTCTTTCTTAGCCAACTTCGCGTTCAAATTCTTCATGCCTTAGCCAAATTTCCAACCCATCTTGTATTTTGCTTGGCGCACCTCACTTTGACATTTCATTCAACTCGGACTCGAGAAGAAATTCTTTCATCAGGAATTTGACCAAAAATTATCTAGGCGATCATTTTCAAATTCATTCGCCGAGGCATTTTATCTTCAACAACATCATTTATTCCTTGCCTTAGAAAATTTTCAAATTTCCCTTAAGAAATTCATCAACCTGGTGCCCATTTAAAATCTTTACGTCGGAATCCTTGGCAAGCTGTGGAAGACCTTAGAATCCATTCCTCATCGATAATCTTCAATACCCAGAAGAAAATTTCCTTCAGAACGCGTCGAACTCATGGGTGTACAACGAACGGGTTCATTTAATTTTCTTGAATTTTGAACCTTTAAAAATATTTTCAACAATTTTAATCCCGTTCTTCATCTCTGCGATCATCCTGTTGCTCTGACTTGAGAAATTTTTAAATCCTCCTCGCGAAGTAGGCACTTACTGACTTCATCTCCAGCAAATTCATTCATGTCCAAGAAATTCATCACTTCACCAGACTTGGGCGTTTTTCTCCTAAGGAAAATTTCTTTGCCTTAGAAAATTTTGAATCACTTAGCATTTTGAAAAATTTTGCCTTAGAAATTTTTATATTCACCTTCAATCAATCTGCCTGTGGTGAGGAAAATTTTATTTCAACTTTACTTGGAAAAATTTCTTTGAAAGCACATATCATGGAAGATACTTAATCCCAACGCCTAGCATGTTATATTTTTCACTCACCATCTTAGGCGCATTTTACATATGGAAGAGGATAAAACTTTCCACGCCTAGAATATTTATTCATCCTCACCCTAAGCGCACCCCACATCTAGAAGAGGATGCTTCACACTTCAACGCCTAGCATCACTTTATGCCTTGGGCGCATTTAACAAGTAGAGGAGAATAACATTTCAAACGCCTCCAACAAGTGACTTTTAAACTTCCTCTTTTTTTGTCCTCATATGCCTTGATTTGGGCGCAAATGGAGGTATGAGGTGAATGAAACATTTTGACTTTGCCATTTTTCTTGACTTCCATGCCAATCTTGGCGCATTTAGGCTAGGCAAGAGGATGAACATCTCCAACACTTAGAATATTTTCTTGACATGCAATTACCTTCTTTGACTTGGGCGCATTTCTTATAGTGAGGTGGATAAGCTTCCAACGCCTTTTACTTGTGACTCTTGAGCTTTATTTTTTTTGTCTTCACATGCCTGCTTTTGGGCGCATTTAGGCCTAGGAGGAGGATGAAACATGTTGACTCCTTTGACCTCTTTTCTGCTGGGCGCATTTGAGCATATGTGGTGGATGAAACTCATACTTAGAAAATTTTTGCATGCCACTACCTTGAGTTGGGCGCATTTAGCTATGTGTGCAGGATGAAACACTTTGACCTCTTTGACCTTCTTGTTGCATGGGCGCATTTGGGCATGAGAGCAGGATGAACTTTTGCCTTAGAAATTTTTTCTCTTGTCTCATGCTGGAGTGGGCGCATTTCACCTGTGCTAGAGGATATCTTTCAAACTTAGAAATTTTTTATGTCTCTTCATCCTTGAGGGCGCATTTGGAGGTAGTTGCAAGATTTTCTCAGACTTGAAGATTTCAAACACTACCATTCTTCTTGAGGGCGCATATTCAAGGTGAAGCGGGATATTTCTCAGACTTAGTCACTTTTCCTCGCCTTCGCCAACTTCTTACTATAAATAGTAAGTCTCTTGATTTTCACACCTCTGAGGCTCAGAATGATTTGAAATTTTGAACGCTGGATCTTCACGACCTCATCAACCTGTTGACACTGGTATTTCGGGTTGGCCTGCTATTTTTAGCCCATTTCTGAAGGTGGTTTGCTATTTATAGTAAATGCTCGTTTCAGATATCCCCACAACTCCGTTTGATTTGAAATTCAAATGAGGCGCTCCTCACCACGTGATCTGCCTGTTGGCACTGCGCATGCTGTTGATTTGCTATTTTTAGCCTGTTTCCAAAATGACTTACTATAAATAGTAAGTGCTCCGTTTGCCTTCAAATTTTATCAGTAGATAGCTTGAGAGATGCTGATCGCGGTGGTATACATCGGTTTTCGAAAATTCTGACTTTTTACGCCTCTTCTTGAGTCCCGAAGTTGGAAACCCTAATTGGTCTTGCATGCGTATCAAATGACCTCCGTTTGTCCTCGTTTTTGTTGCATTACGATCAGCTCATGATTCTGAAGTGCTAGGAGGCGGCTGCCGGGATGCACCTGCTAAAAATAGCAAGTTCCTTAATAAGTGATCATCTCTGTTTGCATGTCACATCACTGCGTAGCTCTCGAAAAACACATAAGGAATCATCTGACATGCAAAAGAAACCCTGACATGCAAACCCTAAAAATAGCCTCGGAAGGCTGAACTCTGAAAGTTGTCTCATTTTGCATGTTATATCGTCGCGAAGGTCTCTGAAAACCCAGAAGGAATATGCAGACATGCGTTGAAAAACTCTGCATCCAAGCCCTGAAATCTGCTCCGGAAGCTGAACTGCTAAAAATAGAAAGTTTTCTGTTTCGGCTCAAATTCTGCACACGAGCAACTTGATGTGTTCTGAACGCAGTGTGACTGTTAAAACTTCGAAAGTGCTGATGAAATGCCCTGAATTATACACTTACTAAAAATAGTAAGTTGTCAGAATCTGATGAAACTTAGCAGGAAGCTTGCTGGAAGCATGCTGACATCAATGTTAATCCCTATTTTCAATATATTCACTTTGTTCGACCTCGGATTGACCAAAAGGATGGAAACCCTAATTTTCAGACTCGATCAAATTTCACATTTAAACTCAATGACGGACACGTCCCCCGAAAGGCAAACCAGAGAAAAGAGACAGAGAGAGAGAGAGAGAGAGGAAAACCAAAGCCAAAAAGACCAGAATGGAGCAAAAATTAGGGGTCCCCATCTAAATGGGGCAATGTGTGAAAAGGTCACAACATTTTCCAAGTTTGGAAGGCTTGTGAAGTTTGGAGAAACATATAATATCATTTGCAGAGGATTGGACAGCTTACTCACTTATAATTTGTAGATTACTTTCATTGTAAGACTGAAATCAGTAATACTAATTCAGTCATTTAATATTTCTGCACTTTATATTGTAATTCCCACTATTAGTGGAAGGGACAGGCCTCGCCATCCATTTACTTTCAGCTTTTCATGTTTGTACTGCCCGGTGAACAAGCGGAAGGGGTCGGCAAGCTGCCGATACTTTACATTTCATGTACTTGCATTCTTCATCATGTTGATCGGCTGAGCCGTCAAACTACTCCCGCTGAATAAGTGGTCGAGTTGCATAAGCTTTGTACCTTCCAATAGTTTATGTTTTACAAGCTAACGATCCCCGGCACCATATGCTATCACCTCGCCCGTCATTGGGATCTTGGTGAACATTCTTGGTGTAGGGTTACTTAGCTGGTTTTGGTTTTGCTAACATTGATGGGTGAAGTTGTTGATGTGAAAATTGAAAAAAATTGTAAGGGGGTTATTTCATAAACCCCACCCAATAGGCCTGCCACAACAACATCAGTAGCAACATCCTCCATATCTTGTACCATTTGAAATTTGTTAATGAATCTCTAAACCTATGATCTATCAAACGGTGGTCCTAAATCTATTTGAATATCCTGTAAAATCTGTGATGAAGCTACTCTCTATAATCAATATATTAATCTCGACCACCTCCTCTCCATCCTAGACATTTTGGAAATAATGGATAACTTATCCATATTCTCAACATACTAAGCCCCTCTGAGTGTGTCCTTTACTAGTCTCTAAAATTCAGCCTATACTTCATAGTGTTCAATTACTACACCATCCTCATCAACAAAAGTACATGAATTCATAGTTCGCGGAATCAATCAGTACTCACCGAGCCCACGAGTACTCAGGAGTTTGAAATCCTTGTGAGTTACTTGTAGGTTTACTTGTGAGCCCTAGGGCCTGAAAACTCGCTAATAAAAATCCAGAAGAACTTGCCGATTTTTCGTCTGAAAATTGCTGCAAAAAACGCAGGATAAACGTGCCAAGAATGCGATTTTGACGCGTTTTTTTCTCTTTAAACCCTCAAAAATGTATTGTTTTTGCACACCATTTGGGAGGACGCAATTTTGTAGCTATTTCTAGGAGGGCACCATCATTTGATTCCTTTTGTAGCTATATTTTGCATAAAATTTATATTTTTTTCAAAAAATTATGTTTTTTTTCAAAAATTTAAGTGTTTTTGTAAGTGTCGAGTTTTATTGAGTACTCTCAAAGTCAATTTTTTTTTGGCTTGCCGAGTACTCTTTGAGTCCAATTTTGCAAACTATGCATGAAATAAAGGTCACAAAGAAGCAAATTTCTATCTAATATCATCGAACCTACTCTTTTGGTCTCTCCATATGGTGAAAGCCTCATCGAGAAGCCAAACCGAAAACTTATACTGCATGATCAAGTGAAATATTATCTTCTCTAACACTTGTCAGTACACTTATCTCAACTCATTTCAAGGATCCAAGGGTATGAGCAGGTTTAAGCTTTTCTATGAAGTTCTCCATGGTAGAAACCCTACTCATGTTAGGTTCCAATTCTGAAATCTCATGCCTTACTATCTTTTCCTTGGCAAATAAAGTAGACAACCTATCAAGCACTTTTGATCACTATTGATAAATTGTATCAATCTTCTTCTCCAAAATATTTCCATGTGGAACTAGTTTAGTAACTTTTACTGACCTATTTCTGTCAGCAGGAATTGTCGCCCTCCAGGTTGGCTTTTAAAATCTGTGATGCCATCAAGGAAAATTTCTTGTCTGAATTCTTGAGGATTCCTTCCTTTAATTTGAAAGTGTTGGTGTCTCCCTATGATCTGCTTGTGGGTAAGAAGTGGAACCTTTCTTGTGATCTTTCTAATCCAGTGAATAAGTTAAAAGATCCCAAGAAGGGGGTTCGCTGGAAGGCTCCAACGATTGGTTGGTTTAAAGTTAACTTTGGAGCGTCTAAGGGAAATCCGGGGCCTGCTGGTTGTGGGGGAGTGTTACGTGATGAGAATGGTAGGTTTGTCTCCGCGGTGGCACTCCCTTTGGGAAACCAAACAAACCATTTTGCGGAGGCAGCAGCAGCCTATCATGGCCTCGTTTTAGCTAAAAATCAAGGGGCTTCTAAACTTTGGTTGGAGGGGGACTCTCTTAATGTTATAAATTGTCTCCTGAAAAAATGCCCTCCCTCATGGTCTATTGTTCATTTTATCAATGACTCTATAGCTATCTTAAATTCTTTTGAGGAATTTAAAGTTTCGCATGTTTTCCATGAAGCTAATAGGTTGGTTGATGGTGTTGCCAAGATGGGTGTGGCAGAGAGAGTTGATTGGGGTTCGTTTGAATCTCTTCCTCTTAATCTCAAATGTATTTCTAATGATGACCAAATGGCTTGTTTTCAAGACTGATGTGTTATGGGAAAGGTTCTTCATAATGCTTCATAGTTGGGATATGCTCGATGAACCTTTGGCCTGTATGATCCATTATTATTTCCTTGGTTTCCGTATTATGAAGGCCTGGCAGCGTTGGCAGGGAAGTACCTTGAATGACAAGCCCACACGTATTGTGGGTGTTATTTGTGTTTTGTGAAGAGTTTGGTTTTTTTCGCATTTTTTTAACTCTCTGGTGTCGTGGGGTTCTGCAACTTTTCAACCAGCCATGGGTGGAGACCGTTGTAGAATTGAACCAAGTTCATGCGAGGAATTTCAGAAAAATCCTGTTGTTTGGGAGCATTTGGAGCTTGGTGGGGTTACGCAGTTCATGCAGAGAATTCAAAGTCCGGACCCTGATGCTACAGATTTCTTTGTGAAAGGTTGGAATGGGAGGACGTTGCGTTATAAGGGTGTGGAGTTTAAGATTGATGAGGAGTTTATAGCGAAGGCCACTGGTCTGGCGGTCTCTAGGAGAAAAAATTTCAGGGATAGAAGAGCTGATAAGAAGGCCTTTGCGAATTTTTTCAAATTCGATGAGAAGAAGAAGCTCCGGGAAATTGGGAGTGGTGGCTACACTCGTGTAATGTCCCCAGTTTTCGTGAGCATCAGTCTCTCCAGGATTAGCCTATCAGTTGACCTTCGTAGGCTAAGGAGCTTGGTTAGAGGGTCTTTTGGAGGCAGTTACCTAGTCAGTGGATGGTTTCCTGGACTCAGTTGGATTGGAGAAATAAGGGGGATAATAATTAAATTAATTATTTAAAAGGTTATTAAATAAATAAATATTATAAATAACCTTATATTTAATTAATTTAATAAAGTGACTTAGATAAAATATTATATCATAAAGTCACTAAAAAATAAAATAATATTATTTTAATATTATTTTCTACAAGCTTCTTGAAGATGGATTGAAAAAGTATAAAGAGAGGGTCAGCCAAGCTTCTAAACATCCAGGAATTGATATTTGCTTGATGATATTGTTTGGTGAGGAAGCCAGCTAGGGTTTCTGCCATTTCCAACCATTGGGAACGAAAACTCTCATTGGTTATGCAATTTTGAGGTTGTGAAATATCAGCTGAATTATTGCTTCATTGTGGGCTTCACTTCAAAAGTTCAATTTGTGCTTCATTGCAAATTTTGTGGCCTTTGGCCAAATTTGGAGATTAAGATTTTATATCAGCTTGTTGAAGCATTTTGGAGAATAACCTACATTCTTCAAATTTGTGAAGAATTGATTGGAGATATATTGGAGATCATTTGCAGATTGGAAGCAACATTAATTGGCATATTTGGAGGTGATTATTGTATGAAGAACATTATGATTTTTCATCTCAACAAGGGTCAACCAGCCATGGTGAGAAGTACATATTTGCTCATTGCTCATCATTGAGACTTCAGATTTTTGTGGGCATTGGAGAAATCAATTCCTTTCGTGTTGGCAATCATTTCTATAGCGATTTGGAGGGCCATTTTTGCTGCATTTATTTATATAAAATATTGTCAGGCAAGAATAGGGGCGGCATATGTAGGAACTCGATTTGACTCAAGGGGAGCTCATTTTTGGTTATTGTGTGGCTGCCATCTCTTCATCAGCACAGACGCTTCTTGTGGCCAGGTTCCTCATGATATTTACATTCATATATGAGCATTTAGAAACATTATAGTTGCACCCATTGTACTCAGAATTAGGAGTTGCATTGTAAGCCAATAATCTTGGCAAAGACATCATATTCAGCTTGTACTCAGCATATGCTTCATATTAATATAAGGAAGGAATTGCATATCATTATTTGTCTTTAGATACTTGGCTGTAGTATTCATTTCTGTTTGCAAGCCAACTGTTTGTCTAAATGTCACCAGCTGAAAGTCAACATTTACATTATGGGAATTGCATAGCAAGTGTTTGATTAAATGCCATATGCTGTAGATGTACACCTCAATCATTAGGATGAATGATAAATGTTTGACATAATTCCTTATTGCTGTAGATGCTCATTAGTTTGCATGCCAAGTGTTTGACAAAACGTCAATTGGCTGTAGGTGCACATTTTCCATGTAGAGATCATATATATGCATTCAAAAAGACAAAAGAATTGCATTTGCATTTTAGTTCTTTGTTGGCGTAACAACTAACACCTCTGGAGTAGAAGTTGTTATGAACAGCCTGTGTACACTACGCAATGAGTGCTCTTCAAATTAGGAGGGGAAGCTCCCTCGTTGTGCTTTGACAAAAATACTTGCAAAGGAAAATAAGCTAAACTATGTCCTGTCTTTTTGTTTCAGCTGTAGAGGCACAAGGCTTTCTTGAAAGAACCTATATGTTACAGCTGAGTTTTCTCTGGTTTTGCAGATCTACTAACTACAACTTAAATTTAATCTATCCACTCTCCTCAAGAAAACAGAGTGAGAGGAAACGGAGCAAGGTTTGACTATCTGACAATAAACGAGTTTAGATTCTCTACTTGAAGGCAAGGTGGTGCAACTATCATCTCAATCTAAACAAGCTTATTGGGCACAAAACAGATTTAGGAATTTACCAAGACGATCTTGTGGAACCCTGTGTGGCATAACACTTGATTGAAATAGCAAAGTCTTCACAAAACAGCCTTTATCATCACAATCTCACGAAACCCTATGTGGCATAACCTTTGATTATATTGATAAAGATTCACAAAACAGATTTATCACTGTAATTTCTCGAAACCCTATGTGGCATAACGATTGATCACAATGGTAAATAGACACAAAACAGATTTATCACCTCAATCTCTTGAAACCCTATGTGGCATAACAATTGATCTCAATAATAAAGATGTTCAAACAGATTTATCTAAACTAAGGAAAGAATTCACCACTACAATCTCTTGAAACCCTATGTGGCATAACAATTAATTGCAATAGTGAAGACACATGAACAAATACCAAAAGAGTAATATTGAGGGCAAGGTAGGCACAACATATATTTCTCTCTCAAGCAAAAGTTATTTACAAATGAGCAAAAGCTCTTATTTATATACATCAAGGTGTAGGGAACCCTAAAATCACCTTGAGTCATCTCCGGTTCTTGCAATGCATGCAAGATTTGCTGCCAAACCCTAATGAAGTAAACTATACAGTTAACTGGAAAGCTACCATCAGTTAACTGGAACATCTAATCTAAAAATGGACTATTGTGCGAGCATGCACGTCCTTATTGAAAGCAAGTTAACTGGAAGACTATCATCAGTTAACGGAAAAACCCTAAAAGAAACTCCAAGTAAATAAGGCAAATCTCAGAATAGGTATGCATGTGATGACATCATCGAGTTAACTTGAAAGGGTAACACCAAGTTCAACTCGTGTGTGTAATGTCTATCCTGAGAGGTGGGAACTGAAGTTTACTAGTCGTGATCTCGAGCAATCAATCCCTCAACGAGATTGTTAACTGTATCACTATCTGGAGCTATGAGACTCTGTCGAAGAATGCTATGTCGATGCAGCATATCCTCACTAGCTGTGATCTGAGACTGAAGTTCGCCCCTACTCCTCGTTGCCTCATCGAACAATGCTGACATGACTGTAAGCTGAGTAATCTTACAGCCAATGGTCTCCCCACTAAAAATGGTATGAATGAGTGCCTGGAGCTCTGACTGAACATCGATAAGCTCCACGTAGGCACCACCCTCGATCTGATAACGACACGGTAAGCGGGACACTAAAGTCCTCACAAACCGGAGTGTACTAGTGACGTGCTCTCTACTCTCAGCCAACTCTGATGCTAAACTGTCCTCTATCTTTACCCTGAAAACCAATTGTGTCTTCCAAGAGTAGATAGCCTCTCTGTCCTCTGCATCCGTGACTGTATCATAAGCCACACTCAGGTGAGCAATCATAATCTCGTCCCGGGGTTTGTTAATTGCCATATCTCTTTCCTCATCCTGAAGACGAAGGTGGAGCTCTCGTGCATTGTACCGCAACTGATATAACTCTGTAAGCATGGTACGGCCTCTAGCAACGAACTCCTACTCCCATTCCTCCAAACGCTTGCCATATGCAACCAAGTGATTGAGTTGACTTTGCTCTGCTGGAGGCTCAAGCATCGATGGGAGTGTACTAATGGCATCGGGTCTATGCACAAGGCTAGAAATATACTGACGAAGCTGTCTGATTTCAGCCTTGAGGGCTGCCTTATCCTCTCCGTCCTTTAGTATTCTATCCC
>VDFB02142818.1:0-26555 GCA_007258455.2 Sequoia sempervirens
TGACATGACTTAACTGCCTCTTGTGGATCTTGTATAAATTTGGTGGTTGTATTGGAAATTAACAAGTTGATCTTTTGGTGCAACGAAAAACCACCAATGTAACATTATCAAATATATTACCTAGTGGAATTGGCATTCCACCATAGGGTGCATTTCATCTTGTGTTCATTCTCTCTATAAATGTATCATTTAAATGAGATTTTATTTCCCTTTCTCCTACAAAATTCATTATTTCATCTACCATTTTTTGATATTTAGGACCATGACATTCATCTTATATCCTTATTTTGGGCCTCCAAAAGAAGGTCTTTCACTATGATTCCCAATTTATCATCTATCATTGGTTGATTTGTAATATTATTTTTATTAAAATCAATAAATGAAGCAAAATATATACTAGTACTTTTTTCTTTCCATTGAGATTGTACCTTCTCATGCATCCAACCAAATATCTTCTTTTGAGGATTGCTTTTAAACAATGAACTTCTTCCATCCATACTGATTCTTCACAAAATATTATTGGGATTGTATTAATAGAGTTTCCACCTCCATAGAGGAAAATAATTTATTGTCTTATTTTATTTCACCAATAGAGTGCTATAATTTCACAAATCAATAGTAAATCTTTAGATCTTATGACTATTTACAAGTAGACAATATTTTTTAATATTCTTCAATATAATCATTAATCTATTGGTTCTCCAAACTTCTATCTATTGGGCCAACAAATATACTAATGATGGGAGAACAAATGAGAGATGTATGTATGTCTCATGCACTTTACACCATACAAAACCTAGGTGGGTATACCTCAAATAGCACTAGATTTTCTATGAATAATGAATCTATCATAGTGCAATGCAAATAAGGGTTCATGTAAATATAACAATAAGTTGAATGTTGATTTCATAATATTCCTTGTACTTTTAATGCACTAACATAAACACAATACCTAAACTAATAATGTACAACACCAAAGTATGGTTTTTCATTTTAAATAATTGAATATACAGTGATGCTAAAAATATTTATGCCTACTCCTCAGGATTACACATTTCAAATTTTAATTCAAATATATCATTATAGAAACATTCAATATTTGTGGTTCAACAATAATTTATCATTACCTTACAATAATTCAATACCTCATAATTGACTTATAGAAAATGATTCTACTTACTAATACATTAACAACACTACACACCCTAATCACTACATGAAAATAATCACCACCTTTATTTCAGATGAACTAATCACACTAGCAACACCCTTCTTTAAGAGAACATGTAATCTTGTATAGGAGACAATCAAATTTATAAGTTCTTATTTATATCATTATATCAAAGAAAATCATTATAAAAATGTATTGGAACAAAATTTCTTCTTTTTATTATCCTTTAGAAAGAAAATTACTATATTCAATATAATTCCTCAAGCTTCTCCTCTCAAAAAATCCCAACCCTTACAAATGATTTTTTTTGTATTATTTAATGCCCCTTTCAAAAAATCACACTAACTATTACATCTATTTTAAAATAAAAATTAACACTTCACTTGAAAACTTTCAATTTTGTCCGACTTTTTCAAATTAAAAATTTTCCACATTTTATTCTTCTTTTCAAGAATTTAAAAATCTACAACCAAAAATATGCAAAGTATCACAACTTCTAAAAGCCATAAATTTTGATCTAGGTGTACTCAATTGACCTCTCATTTGTTTAAACTAAAGATCTGAGAGAGCTCCATGCTTCTAAATATTGTTACACTAGTTTTAGTAACTTTTCGAGTCAAATTCATTCATTTAAATATTAATAATCTAATTTGAATACTTTATAAAATATTTTAGGATTTTGGAACTTTAATATCTCACAATTTATGAGTGATATTTGGATATTTTTATCAAAGAATGACTTTGTAACTTTAGATATTTGAGTATTTTTTTAGGTTCATATGTGCTCATGTGGCAGCACTTTCTAAAAATAGTAGGTTACTATTTTCACATAAACAAAGTTTGGTTTTATTAGACCATTTTAGGGGACCTGTGATGCAAACATGACACTTTACAAGCTCAATAATCTTTATATTGGCTTACTTTGAGACAGAGACAAGATTTTTTATATTGACCTAGTTTAGGCAAGTTCTAATATTAAAGGAAATAAAAATTGGGATGAAACTTTCACAAATTGGATCGAAGCTTTGACAATGCGCATAAATAAGAAAATGGACACTCCAACACAATGAACATGAAAAATTTGACACCATTTAATAAAATTGACATAATACTAAATGTGATATAATCTCATACATATAAAGTGCCATCATAAAGGATCAAAATAACATCATAATAATATATCATGATAGATCAAGTAAGATAAAGGTAAAACTATGGCGGTTCCTATGATTTGTGGTGTCAGAGGAATACTTTTTTTTAGGTATGATGGATGGCGGATTATGGAAATGATACTTGTGTTTAACCCTTGAGAGAACTATTGGTATGTTTACAATGTTTCTTCCCATCCTTTAATATTGTGTATTCTATGTGGCCAAGTGTTGATATTCTTAGGTGTTATTTGTGAGCATTAGATCCTTAGAAATCCTCCTAACTAGGGGGTTGTTGTTTGAGGTCACTCTATGGTTAGGAATTGGCTATCTCCTACTAGCATCGTTACACTTAAGGAGATTGAAGCCCATTCTTTAGTCACTTATAAGACCTACTTGAATGCTTGTAAATTATTTTATTTGTGTTATAACATATTCAAAATATTTAGGGATAATTTTTTGTATATGATTCATGATGTATTTTGAGATGTTCTTAATTGGGAAAAGATGAGGATTTTGATTTCCTTAATATAATCTTAGAGAGGCATGAAAATGTGGTAAATGTTTATGTATTTAAAATGGTAAATTAGGAAGGACTACAACAAGTTTGGTTTATTTGTGCAAGTGTTTTAGAACATGTAAATGTATTTGTTTGAATTATAGTTCTTCGATAGATTAATAAAGGAATGAATCCAATTTAAACTAATGCACTATTCATACCTTACATGGATTACAAGAAAAATAAAAAATTATGAATTTGAGTAGAAGTCTAAACATGAGAATTATTTTGAAAAATATGTGGTCTAGCATTCTTGTATACTACTAGATTTTATAACACTGACTACTTCTTAGTTGGGAAGACCATGCAAAATTCCCTAGAAAACCACAATTATACCACTAATTTAATAATTCTAGTAACCCATAGTCAAACCATGATTATTTATAGAAACTTGCAATCAAGTGACTAAATATATATTATTTGATTATTTAGTATACCATGACTTGTGGAAAATGTTAAGGTTTAGCCTTGACATGAGTTGAATCAATCTTCCATGATTCTTTCTTATCATTCTCATTATTTATTTAAAAGACATAGTTATATTTACATATGGAAAAGTATTTTTCATATTACTCTTGGGTGAAAGTTCAAAGTTGTATCACACTTTATGCTAGTTTATCAATAAAACTAAATTTAAGCATTTCCAACTAAAAGTCAATTTTGATCAAACATATGGTCTAGTAGGATTCATTCTAGCTAAATTAGATATGAACCACAAAGTTTTCAATTAGAAGTGTCCACTAAACACATATGTAGTATCACTTTGGGGCCAATTTACAAAAAAATAAAAAAAAATAAAAATTATTATTTTCAAAACTCCTACTCATGCAAATAACATTATTTATAAATATAAAAATATTCTTTTGTAGATTTATAAGGATAATTCTAAAATATATGTTTTTTATTAGTTAATTATTGTTTATATATATTTTTACAGTTTTCACTAGAAGTAGGTCATCAACGCCAAAATATAAAGTTGATCAAGTCTTGTCAAGAAAAATACTAAAGTTTATTAAAAAACTGAAAAAAAAAATGAAACATTAGAGAAGAGATTCCACGTCAAAATGATATAATTTTTTATATTTTGAATATATAGTTAAGAGAAAAGTGATGTATTATTGAAACAATTATGTTTTCAATATAAAAAAATCTAAAGATTTATTTTTAAAAATATTTATTGAAATGGGGAAAAAAAATTAATGCACTAAAGTTTTAATTTATAAATACACATAAAAAATGAAAGACAAAATAAAAATTACTATATAAAGAGTGATTTCCCACTTAATTTCTTTTTTTAATCAAGAACTAAATTGTAGTGTCAATTTCTATAAAAATTACATTCAAATATATTTTTTATTTATAAATAAAAACATAAAACACACTCAAATTTCTAGATTTGATTAGTCAATATCATTTAAAAATTCAAAACATATATATCACTTTCTAGTAATTCGAGTTAAAAAGTTAGATCAATTTTGGTTGTTTTATTTGTAAAAGTGTGACACAACTTTAAAATTTCACCCTCTTACTGAATGCTACAATATGTAAGGGAATGATCCCATGCGTGTTCATAGCTTTTCTAAGAAACATCTCTATGGGAGAGGATCTAGTACTCGAGCATGTTTCAATACTTGTGATAGTATTTGTTTATATAATTCCCAATATTTCTATCAATATTGGACTAGTAGTTGTGACTTTAAAGTTGTTAGTGTTCATGATGACTACCCATAATTAAACAAAATGTATTCCATTGATCTAAAAAGCAACCAATCATGTGATTCCACATTAGTGCTCAATAAAACATGTTGTGAATGCACAAGTATTGGTCTCACTTTTTTTTTGGGCATTTTTGGACACCTTGACAAAAAGCATGTTGATGTGGCATCATATTTGATGATGTGGCCTTAAAACCTTAGTTATAAGTAGGGGACTTACCAAGTAAGCTGCTGTAAAAAATTGGGAGTGATTTGAAATTTCCACGTAAGATAATTAGAAGCATGAAGTTAGGGTGCTCAACTACTGGATCCTCTCCCCTATCTTTCCCTCTCTTTAGTTCCTCATCTCTTTTATCTCTTTCTCAAAATGTGTTTATTATACAAAAAAGGAAATACATATATGTGTATTAATGAGAATCAAATATAAATATTCCTTCGTATCGTATTGTGTCTACTTAACTAGAATGAATAAGTTCATTGTTCACAAATGTAATTCCTCCCATTCTTGAAAAATCCCTCGTGTCCTATACTCTCATTTAAAAAGATTAATTAGACAAAATGATTCTACGTTATGTATCATGATGAATAGAATGGTGAAATTTAGTTAAATCATGCTTGCTTATCCACCCTTTCTCATTCTTTTATTTGGAATGGTTAAATATAGAAAATGAACACATGCTATTGATCAATTGGCAAGTGTTAGTATAAAACATGATTGATATAGATGAAAGACTTAATGCTAGTTTTTTATTTGTTTAAGATAGAGTAAGCTTAGATTCAATCATGTATGTGCATCTAATGTTATGATGTAACTTATCTTTTCTTGTCCTTCATCTATCCATCTAGTACCCTTGTGGAGCGAGTCACTCTTGGACATAATTTTCCTTTAGGTGCCATTATCTTGTGCTTAGCAATCTTGCATAACATAGAGTGTGTCACATGGAGATGTGTACCACTTGTTCTTCCTCTTATCCTATTCACTCCTAGTGAAAATAAATGCATTGCAGTGGCATATGAGATAATCACATGTATTATATGATTCCTTTCTTGCATAGACATATTTTTATGTTGGAAAAGAATTCTCTATTTCCATTAGCTTCTAAACTATTAGCAAATTTTTCAGAGCAAGGATTCTCACAGCAAAATTTTGAGTTTGATCAACAGTTATTAGTTTGCAATCAACTCTTGCTGAAATGTACAAACATCAGAACTATATTCCTATAGAATACAATTTATTAGAGTGGGGGAACACTCCAATCACCAAGAAATACAATAACTATTGAAACTCTAAAGTCTTGTTCACCCAAGATTGTAATCGCAAAGTCTGCTGGAAATCCAAAGATTTCTATAAGAGTTTTTCTACCCAATAATTTTTTGTTAATTTTTCATTTTCATACATAATCAATGCTAAGAAAACTTTGATTCAGGTATTTTACTTCTTAACTTGAAAAAAATAAAATCTTGTTGGCTTATAATTGTAGATGGTGTAGGGGAGAGGGGCCCATAGTGGAGCATCCTAACTTCACGTTTCTCAAAATCCTACGTGGAAATTTCAAATCACTCCCAATTCTATACAACAATTTATTTGGCAACTCATGTGCTTCTATATTTCATTTTAGAGCCACATCATCAAATATGATGCCACATTAGCATGCTTTTTGTTGAGGTATCCAAAAAGGCCCAAAAAAAAAGTGAGACCGATAGTGGTGCACTAAGTCATGTTTTATTGGTGCGCTGATGTGGCATCACATGATTTGTCACTTTGTGTACTTTATGGATAAAAAGTGTTTTGCAATTGAATATTATAGTGCTCCACTATGAGGCCCACTGAGGGCTACTTCTATCCCACTATTGGACCCTACTCCATTATGAGCCCCTCTCCCCTACTCTAGAAATTTCGATCTAATAAAAGAAGTGTCGACTGCCATACTGAGGACTGTGGAAAAGTTTGATGTATATACCAAGTTGTCTGTCATATTTTCAAAATTTCTTAGCAAATTCCATAACATTGATTACATATTACCTTTTTCTCCGGCGTATGAAGGTGCAATTGCTAGTGTAAGAGAGAGGGCCCTATCATGGGTAGGGTAACTTTGACCCCCTGGTCCATGTCATCAGCGTCTGAGTTGCCCTTTTTTTTTTGCCACGTCCCTTGACCGTTGAGCTGCAGTATGTAACAAATTTTTGGGGAAAATTTGAGCACATTTTCCAATGTTTTGGGGGCGCTTTTCAAAAACAACAAAAAATAGCCAAAAAAAGTGATGGACCGATAGTGGGTAACTTGGTCATGTAATATTGGTATGCTGTTGTGGCATTACATGATTGGTCAATTTGTGTATTTTTTGAATTGAAGGGATTGGTAGTTGAATACTAAATGTGAATTTATTAACACTTTTATTGCTCAAAAATAGGCCCCAAACTGTCCAAAATTGGCCCCCAGACTGTCCATATCTATAGCAGCAATGGGACCCTGTCCCACGATCGGCTCCTCTCCTTTATTCATGAGTGAAGAGTCAAGGAAAGGGCCGACCGCCAGTGTACCATTTACGATATGCTGCTGATAAACACAAAACGCGCCTTGCTTCACTGTGTGTAGGGTCCAGTGTCCATGCATGATGGTGCTGTGAATGGACGGTGAAAGGCTCTGGGGTACCCTGCACGATACGATGCTTAAAACGCAATACGCGCCTGGCTTCGTTGTGTGTGACCAAGGCTAACCTAAATCAATACGCTTGCACTAAAGAGACAAAGCTGTCAACTCTATTGCTGTACTTTCTGTTGATATAGATAGATTTGACAACATAGATAATTGTAAGGGTGAAAATGTCGGCTTAACTTGCACGATACGATGATCATAAAATCAAAGCACAGTAGCCTTCGCTGCGTGGGACTATGGTCCATGCACGACGGTGGAGTGTGACATTATATATGCCGTCTTTGACCAATTATCTGCTTTATGTAGTGGATTACACCTGTCTTCCACTATATTTTATGATGATGGAAATTGATTCCATGAATTCCTTACTACTGTAGCACGACCAAGCCATTCTAGTGGAATCCATACGTAATTGGAGTGACTATCTATATATCACATCTTGCATAGGAAACTTTTCGACAAAAAGCGCAATAATCGTAAAGACACAAAATCATCTCGATTAGATTTTGACAACACAAATTTGCACGAAGTTGCCTATTCCCACCGCCCTTCACTGTAATCAATTTTAGTTTAGCTTGATGGAGATCGATTCCTTGAATTTCCTTCCTTTATGGCATGGTAGAAATGAGAATCATTTTAATGGAATCCTTATTACGTCGAAGGTGTCCCCACAATTAGCTTTTGTGAGCCCTTTTCATGTTCGATTGTGCAGATTGGTCGAAAGGCAATGGACTATGATGAAATGCATCCCAACAATTCATCATTTTTTTCCGGTTGTTTTCCCCACTCTCTGCCTCGTCGGTATTAAACTTTCGCTTTTCCACTTTTGTGAGATGGTTGAGCATTTACTTAGGGCGTGAGGTTTATTATTGCTAATTGTTGAGTCGGTAGTTAGGGTTTATTAAATATTTTCCGCAACAACATCAAAGTATTCAAATTTTGTGTTTCTAGCGCTTGTTGAAAGGGGTTTTACTCTACAACATTTGTATCAAATGATGCACACAAAGCAAATGACAAGGAAGTTGACAAGAGGGAAGGCCCCTCGCAAGTAGCTGGCAACCAAGGCGGCGAGAAAGAGTGTCCCTGCTACAGGGGGAGTGAAGAAGCCTCATCACTTCAGGCTCGACACTGTTGCTCTTTGGGAGATCCGTAAATACCAGAAGAGCAGAAAGTTCCTCATAAGGAAGCTTCCATTCTAGAGGTTCGTTAGAGAGATTGCACGGGATTTCAAAATGGATCTGCGCTTCTAGAGCTCAATTGTGTCGGCATTGCAAGAGGGAGCAGAGGCATACTTGGTGGGACTCTTTGAGGACACAAACTTGTGTGCCATCCACGCCAAGAGAGTTACCATCATTCCTAAGGATATACCGCTCGCTCACCACATCAGGGGCAAGAGGGCCTAAGTCTCATTTGTTTTTCATTTATCTAACAGTGTATTTTCACACCACCATTTACTAGGTTTTTGCTGGTTGCCTTTCTTCTCGCTTTCTCAGGGTTTCTTCTTTACACATTAAATAGGGGGAAAAGGAATTATCCGATTTTAACAAGTGTAGAAATGTACATAATGTGTTTTCTTAGAGAAGAGTGCATTTAATGGTTTAATGTTTGATGATTTATATAAACTAAGATAGTGGAAAGTCTTTTGTTTTTAGATATTTACCAA
The DNA here is from genome assembly GCA_007258455.2 of Sequoia sempervirens. Classification (NCBI taxonomy): domain Eukaryota; kingdom Viridiplantae; phylum Streptophyta; class Pinopsida; order Cupressales; family Cupressaceae; genus Sequoia; species Sequoia sempervirens. The sequence goes on from VDFB02142818.1 coordinate 8,913, forward strand.
CTCTACTTATACTTGCCCGTTTGGATTTGGTGCCATTAAGTTTTCTTTTCCATTGCTACAATATTTTTAGTCATAACATGTTAGTGTGAGTTGGAACATTAAATTTCCTTTAGATTGGTAGGCTTGCAACAATTGAAAGGAGATCGTTTTGGTTTGTCTTATTTTACAAATATTCTGCCATGGTAGGGTTTCATGAAATTTTCCTACAAACTCTGCCCATTTTTTCTCATCGGCATCATTGAGAGCACAACACTATTTGTGCATCTTGAGGTAAGTCACTTGCATAATTAGAAAGTATATGTGGAAACGGGGTATGAATATCATCGAGACCTTTGGAACAGGGTATGAACATTGATCAAAGCACATTAGAAAGCAATTTTTTGTTAGATGATGTAGTTGCAAATGCCCTTGTAGATGCATATGCAAAATGTGGAAACATACACAAGTCACGTGAACTGTTTGACAAAATAGCTCAAAAAAATGTGGTTTAATAATTTTCTATGAGATGGTAATCTTAAATGGTCTTTACTAGGCACAATTTCTTTTCTATTGGCAATAGGATCTGTTTGATTCAGAATAGATATTTAGTTCTATTGGTTTCTAAGGATTTTCCAATGAGCAATTTATTCAACATATACTTTCTTAATTTGTTTCAGGAGCCTTGCACAAATGACAATAAAGAAAACCAGCGTAAGATATAGGTGCCTGGAAGAGAATTTGTGCAGATGCCTAGTTTGGCTCACATGCCATTTATGAAGTTACTATCTGTTATTGGAAAGTTTCTTCCCACAGCTAAAATTATTTCATTGGAACATCTATACACTGGATACAAGGTAGATCATTGTTTATTAGAGTTTCTATTGTCAATGGGGTAGTGTTATAGTTTCAAGAGAAAATGCACATAAGACTAGATCTATACACTAGCTTCAGTGTCCCCACGCTTAGCTTTTGCGAGCCCTTTTCATGTCCGATGGTGCAGATTGGTTGAGAGGCAATGGACTATGATGAAATGCATCCCAGCGGTTCGTCATTTTTCCTAATTATTTTCCCCGCTCCTCCAAACTCTGCCTCATTGGTATTGACCTTTCACTTCTCAACTTGTGTGAGATGGTTGAGCATTTACTCAGGTTTTGGGGTTTATTGTTGTTGATTGTTGAGTCAGTAGTTAGGGTTTATTAAATATCTTCTGTGACAACATCAAAGCATTCAAATTATGTGTTTCTAGTACTTGTTGAAAGGGATTTTACTCTGCAAGATTTGTATCAAATGGCATGCACAAAGCAAATTGAAAGGAATTCAACAAGAGGGAAGGCCCCTCACAAGCAGCTGGCAACCAAGGTGGTGAGAAAGAGTGCCCCTGTTACAAGTGGAGTGAAGAAGCCTCATTGCTTTAGGCTCAACACTGTTGCTCTTTGGGAGATCAGTAAATACTAGAAGTGCACAAAGTTGCTCATAAGGAAGCTTCCATTTCAGAGGCTCATCAGAGAGATTGCACAAGATTTCAAAACAGATATGTGCTTCTAGAGGTCAACTGTGTTGGTGTTGCAAGAGGCAACAGAGGCGTACCTGGCGGGGCTCTTTGAGGACACAAACTTGTGTGCCATCCACGCCAAGAGAGTTACCATAACAAGCGTAGAAATGTACATAATGTATTTTCTTATAAAGGAGTGCATTTAATGGTTTAATGTTTGATGATTTATATAAACTAAGATGGTGGAAAGTCTTTTGTTTTTAGTTATTTACCAAGTCTACTTATACTTTCCCATTTGGGTTTGGTGCCATTAAGTTTTCTTTTCCATTGCTACAATCTTTTTAGTTGTAACCTATTATTGTGAGTTGGAACATTAAATTTACTTTAGATTGGTAGGCTTGCAACAACTGAAAGGAGGTCATTTTGATTCATCTTATTTTACAAATATTTTGCCATGGTATGGTTTTGTAAATTTTTCTTGCAAACTCTGCCCATTTTTTCTCATCGGCATCGTTGAGAGCACAACACAATTTGTGCATAATCTTGAGGTAAGTCACTTGCATAAGGGTGATCCCATAATAGTGGTTTACAATTTTTGGCCAAACTGGACACTGAAATTATTATTTTTAACTAAATCTTCACATTCGGGCACCTATAGCGGCTAAACTGTGAGGAATTTGAAGATGGTGCAAACTAGAGTCTCATCAAATTTTTTTACGTAGATTCTAAAAATATTTTTTTCAAAATTTTGGAATCAAATTGCACTTCTTTTCCATCTCCCATGAAAATATATTTTTTTCAGAAAACAACATTTTTAAAAAGTGGCGCTCACGTATAACGCATAAATTTTTTTCCATGAAGGATAAAATTCTAATTCTTTCAAATTTAGATTTGTAACTCGATATCTAGTGCTTCCACTTGGTTAGATAGTTTTTATTGAATATTTTTTCCTTAATCAAGTTTCAAAGTGAAATGAATTACAATTCGGACACATTTGTATAATCGTAACTTTTTTTGTATATGTCAAAATTTTTTTTTATTTTTGTTGGATCAAGGACTTCAATATTTGGTGCACTCATATTTTTCAATTTTTTTTTTGATAATCTTCCATTTTTCTACATGTGAAGAACAAAGAAATTCATTTTCGATGAAAAACCTATGTTTAATAAAACTTAAAAAACAAATACATAACAAAACCAAAACATATTAAAATTATATTCATTGGATAGCTTGTTCTAAGGAATACCATAATCATTTGAAATAAATTTTAAATGAATTCATTTGATCCCCAAAATATAAATCAAAAGTGATTTTTATCAGCATTTTGATAGGTGTAAAGGAGACGCATTTATAGGTATGGTTTAAAACTAGCGAGGTTCTATCCAAGGGGTTTGATCTAAGGTGATTTGATCAAACCCTCTTCAATTGGAATCCTTAAAATGGATCTTTTTAAGGCTTAAATCATTATATTTTCTAAAAATATGTGATTTCAGCTAAAATTCGTTCCTCTCAGGAATTGTAAACCACTATTATGACAGCACCCATAATTAGAAAGAATATGTGGAAACAGGGTATGAACATCGTTGAGAGCTTTGGAATAGGGTATGAACATTGATCAAAGTGTATTAGAAAGCAAATTTTTGTTAGATGATGTAGTTGCAAATGCCCTGGTAGATGCGTATGCAAAATGTGGAAACATACACAAAGCACGTGAAGTGTTTGAAAGAATAGCTCAAAAAAATGTGCTTTAATAATTTTCTATTTATAAGATGGTAATATTAAATGGTCTTTACTGGGCACAGTTGCTTTTCTATTAGCAATAGGATCTGTTTGATTCATAATAGATATTTAGTTCTATTGGTTTTTAAGGATTTTCCCATGAGCAGTTTATTCAACACATCCTTTCTTAATTGGTTTTAGGAGCCTTGCACATATGACAATAAAGAAAACCAGCATAAGATACAGGTGCCTAGTAGAGAATCTATGCAGATGCCCAATTTGGTTCACATGCCATTTATGAAGTTACTATCTGTTATTGGAAATTTCTTCCCACAACTAAAATTATTTCATTGGAACATCTATACAATGGATACATGGTAGATCATTGTTTACCAGAGCTTCTACTATCATTGAGGTAGTGTTGTTGTTTCAAGAGCAAATGCACATAACACTAGATCTATACACTAGCTATAATTGTCAGGCAAGAAAAATTAGTAGAGATATGTTGGAAATGCAAGGAAGACCACTTTACTTCATATGTTGAAAGATGAGGTGTGTGTTTTGTTGGCTTTCAAATGTAACTTCTTTGTGCTCTTTTCATTGAAATTTGAGTTGTTAGTGTTTAGCTCTAGATCTTATGATGATTGTGGATGTTAGAACTGTGATTTGGTATTGTTAAGGGCTTTGCTAACCATCATGAAGGGTTTTTAAATTATTTTTCTGGGGCAATGAATCAAGGAATTTTGAATCCGTTTTCTTATTTGATTTGGGTTTGCTATGGTAGAGACTAGTGCAACATCAACCTACATAGTATCCCATATATGAGGAACTCAGTATTAGGAAAATCAAGTTCAAGGTGATTGATTTGGGTGGCCATTAGATTGCCAAGAGAGCCTCGAAATATTACTATGCCAAGGTAGGGAGTAGTTAATTGGGTTTGTTTTTTGTTTACAACAATCGGTGTCCATAAACATGTTTTGTTTATGGTTTGCATCTTATTTTATAAAGATTAATTTTAATCATAAACATCCTATTAAATTAACATGATTTTTTGCATTAGAAACTCATACGCTTAGGCTCCTTAAAGATCTATATAGGTACATAGGTTCAACATTGATCCTTAATACTCTTTATAGTCTGCAAGGTGGAACACACTAATATCTCTACTCTATGGCTAGAGATCCCGAGCAGTCTCCCTTATTAGGCTTTCTATTTTACAATGATTGTTGATTACACTAATTCTATATAGGTAATATAATCATGACACATTTTAACACACACACATTATTATTCAAGTGAATATGAATATCATCATTGAAATTTAGGGCATATATATTAGGACAATAGATGCATACATAAGTTGAATTTTATTTTTATTTGTAAATGTTACTAACTTGGCCTAAAGTCTAAAAATTGAGGTAAAATAAAAAGAGATATGCTGCAAGTGATCATCTTGATGCACCTACCATTTTATTATCTTATCTAGGGTTCTACTAATTGAATAAGTTTAAAGCGTCATAACATACATCATCTTCATCACATACAGTATTGTTATGGCCTTGTGCATCACCTTGATTTGCAAGCTCTTATGCATCACTTAAATGGCCATATTTTCCTTACAATCAGTACATAATATCAACTTAGTCCTCTGAAGAAGGATGGGCTAGATCTTGACAATAAGCTATCAAAGATGTATATTCTTATTAAATATTGGCAATATGGTGTTTCTAATATTGGCTGCTCAATATTGAGTTGATATCTAGAAGTTTCATTAGCTCAAAAACTATACCATAAGTGGTGAATTTTTTCTATAGTGAAGTCAATGGGACCATTTGAACATACATGCATGGTTAATAGTAACAAAGATGTTTTTAAGGTTTTACAACCATTAGATTATCATGTCGAAAAAGAACTCTCTGCATAATGAAATATGCTTGTGTTTATAAACTTTGTGTTGAAGGGGTTGATCTTGATAGTTATGCAGCTTTGAAGGAGGGCCTACAAATCAAATGTGGTAAGTGAGGAAGAGATTGGATACTTGAAATACGAAGATTTTTGTAAGCAATTAGGAATGTAGTCATTGAAAGAGAAAGGACTAAGTAATTAGTGAACATACTTGTACAAAATTTTTTCACTGAAAAAAAGTTGAGCATTTCAAGTGGTTGATGCTAATAGTGTTGACAATTGAGCTTCCTCATTGATCCTACGTGCAATATGTACAAATAATATGTTGTTTTCTACCTTTGTACAACATGTGCTAGCACTTGTTGAAATGAATTTTACTCTGCAAGATTTGTATCAAATGACGTGCACAAAGCAGACAACAAGGAAGTCGACAGGAGGAAGGCACCTCGCAAGTAGCTAGCAACCAAGGCAGTGAGAAAGAGTGCCCTTGCTATAGGTGGAGTGAAGAAGCCTCATTACTTCAGGCCTAACACTGTTGCTCTTTGGGAGATCTGTAAATACCAGAAGAGCACATAATTGCTAATAAGGAAGCTACCATTCTAGAGGCTCGTTTGAGAGATTGCATAAGATTTCAAAATAGATTTGCGCTTCCAGAGATCAGCCATATTTTTCATTTGTCATTTTTTTGATACTATGCAATAGGTTGCAATGATTTTGTTCTTTGCTTTGGGATTTCCATTTCTATACTGAAATCATATGAATGGTTGATGTGGGCTATCTTTTAATTTATATCTTATTGCCTTATCCTGAAGAGAGTCTAAATCCAATCAAACATTTCTAGAAATAGGATCATTTCCTCAACTATACTATTTTCAACAAAATTGTGATTTCATAGATAGTGGCATGCTTGTTTTCTCTATTTCTGGGGTTACAACACATGATATTTTTGCAGTAGAGTAAATGGTTGCCCTCTCATAGAGTTTCTTCTGCTCATAACCATACATCATCAACCAAAAATTACTTCACTAACTGATTTCATTTTATTCTATCATGTTACAAATCACTTTAAGGATACTATTGTTTTTGAAACAATTTTGCAATCCCAAAATCTCAAGGTAACTATTGAGAGAATATGTGATAAGATAGTTTGTGGTCACATACCTGATTTTCAAACTATTGAAGATTCCCATATGTAGTTCCAACAAAGGCTTAGCCAAGTGAAATCTCGAACAACTTTGGTTGTACTGGACGATGTCTGGAGAAAGCATCACCTTGAAAAACTATTGTTTAAAGCAAAAGGATACAAGACTATGATCACAACTAGAGATAGTCTTGTTGAAGCTAATTGCCAGTACAACTTGCAATTATTAAGAGAAGTAGATGGTTTGTCCCTTTTCTGCTTTTGGAAATTTGGACAACAAACAGTTCCAAAAATAGTCAATCAAAATATAGTCAGTCAAGTATTTTTCTTTCCCATATCAACAATCATGCAACACACCAAAAATTTAAATTTTGTATTGTGTATACTTGAGGATTACACTATATAAATGTTATTGTCACAGAGATGGTGACCAACTGCCAATAATTGGAGATTACCACTTACTCTTAGGGTGATTGGAAGCTCTCTACATGATAAGCCTCCTGTAGTGTGGAGGGATGCAAGAAACAAGCTTTCTCAAGCAGAAGCAATATCGGATTATCATAAAGATGGGCTTCTCAATTATCTGAAGACGAGTATAGATATATTGGAAAAAGATGTCATATAAATCTTTTTTAGATTTGGGGATATTTCTAGAGGAATATATTGGACTTGTGGGTTTATGTTCATTAGTCAAAATCTATTAAGCCTTGTGAACTCATTCCTTACTTCCTTGCTTATGGTTCATTCCTATTAAGTGTTTGGATTTTAGTTGGATGGAAATCAAGGCCTCTCGTGCAACTCATATATTCAAGAAACATGGTTGAATCATTGTTTTTAATAAAATTACAACATATTATTAAGTTGATTCTTGGTTGTTTATTATAAAAAGCATTGCTGCCACTTGAATTCTATTTTTAATTAATGTTTCTTTATTAAGGGGGTTTAAGTTTCACTTGTTGTACTCAACTCACAAGACTTCAACTTTTTAAGAAATGAAGTAAAAAAAGATATATCTAAATTACGTCTCTAAATCAATTTTCCCATTTATTAATAAACAAATTTATTAGAAAGTTCACTATATTGTCTTCGGCATACCCATTGCACCTCAAGGTGCGATTACTAGTTTATATTAGTTTCAAAATTATGGGGCAAATCGATGTGAACTTCAAGCCTGACTTCATTGGTTGCCCCTTGTAGATATATATTTCGTAGTGTTTAAAAGAAATTTAATTGGGTTGTTTAATTTATATTAATTATTTTTGTGGGTGTTCTTTATTGAAGATAAGATAAAGTCAGAAATGGAAGGTTGTTATGAGAGGTGTGATGCATGTGCATGTGTTCTGCAAATGTATGCAACCATATTGTTTATTATGTTGAAGGCGTTCCCTCATTGAGCTTTCCTGAACTCATTTTGTCTATCCACGATGCAAACTTGTAGACATGACATGCAAGACGATTGAACACATCTTAGCGATTCATCATTTTTCACCATTTTCTGGCTATTTTTTGCCCCTTTTAGCTACTTTCCCCGCCATTATTGGTTTTCTCTCCTCCAAACTCTTCCTTGTTGGTATATACTACAACAATTTGTGGTTGTATCGTATGCAAGTTGCATTCTATGCCAACACTAGTAGCTCACATTAACTACAAAATGGGTTGGAATTAATTAATATTATACAATGATGTTACAATCGCTTCAAACTCCTTGGCACACCTTTAATAATATCTGCAAGTGAGTGTCCAAAGTGAGGCCTTGATTCGTCAGAATAAAATACAAAGCATCATATCATAGAAATAAAGAATGAGAGGGAGCATTCACTTGGTTTTACTGTCACAAAATTCGCTTGGAAATTCGTGTAAACACTTAGAGGTCTTTGAAAAAGAAGAAAAAATACAAACCCTTAAAAGAAAACCCTTATAGGATTGGAATTAGCTCACCACTAATTGGTAAGTTCTTCAATTAAATCATATTTTTTTGGTTTTTTTTTAATTCTTTTTGGTTCATATTGAATGCAAACCCTAGGTTTATATGATTTTCTAATTACTTTCTTTTAAATTTTCAAACCCTAGATTCATATAATATTGTGCATCAAGGTTTAAAGTTGTGTAGAAATGGCATAAGTTCCAAATGGGGGCTCAAAACCCTCAAAATCTTTTGGTAGCGGCTACAAAATAAACATAGAAAGCATCACTAAAAGATTGCAAATTATGTATGGCCATTGGAAAGAGCATAGACAAAGCTTCTAGGGCACCTGCTAGGCGATAACAGTTTTTGCCTTTCTACCATCTCAAGATTTGTGTTATTTGAAGTCATCGACATTAAATATATGGCTTTTAGGGTACAAGTTTCCCAAGACTGTCATGTTTGATCATGGGCAACCAAATACACTTTCTATGCAGCTAGGAAAAGGCTACTTTGCTTGAAGTGTGTAAAAAACCCACCAAAAGCTTTTGGGTATCAATGTGGTGTTACATGTGAAGGCGAGGAATGATGCACAAAGTTCCCAGATGGAGAGCATGTGTGTTGCTACAAGGGCTCCTAACATTCCTCTTCACTTTTGGAGGATTGATTGCCTTTCCTTCATTGGAAACTCAATTGGTTGCCTTATTTCTATCTTGGATTTGAATATTGTTTTATTTGTCTATGTTGCTTCTACCTTGGCAGTATTGTTTCCATAATAGTTGTGGTATACTTGATAGCTAAAGGGATCAGATTTCCTTGGTGTTTTACATCTAAGAGCAAGGCCACGTCATTTCATGTAGACCTTTGGTATAAGTGTGTTGTTCTCAATACAATCATAATGCAGCTGCATTCTAATTCTTGTGTGGAATTTGTTTGACATATAAGTTTTCTTAGCAGGATCTCTTATTTCGTTGCAGGCTTAGATATAGATATGTTTTACGAAAGCCTAATACATAGTATTATGCTATTACATTATAATTCTGATGTAGAAATCTCTTTTTTGTTTTAGAACTAACAAAAAATTATTTTTTATTTTCTATTTAATTATTAGTTTGTAATCAACTCTTGTTGAAATGTACAAAGATCAAAACCATATTCCTAAAGAATACAATTTATTAGAGAGTGGGGGAACACTCCAATCACCAAGAAATACAATAACTATTGAAACCCTAAAGTCTTGTTTGAACCCAAGATTGCGATTGCAAAGTCTGCTAGAAATCCAAAGATTTCTATAAGAGTTTTTCTACCCAATAAATTTTTGTTAATTCTTCATTTTCATACATAATCAACGCCAAGAAAACTTTGATTCAGGGATTTTACTTCTTAACTTGAAAAATAAATAAATCTTGTTGATTTATAATTGTAGATGGTGTAGGGGAGAGGGGCTTATAGTGGAGCACCATAACTTCATGTTTCTCAAAATCCTACGTGGAAATTTCAAATCACTCCCAATTCTATACAACAGTGTATTTGGCAACTCATGTGCTTCTATATTTCATTTTAGAGCCACACCATCAAATATGATGCCACATCAACATGCTTTTTGTTGAGGTATCCAAAAAGGCCCCAAAAAAAAAAGTGAGACCGATAGTGGTGCACTAAGTCATGTTTTATTGGTGTACTGATGTGGCATCACATGATTTGTCACTTTGTGTACTTTATGGACAAAAAGTGTTTCACAATTAGATATTAAGGTGCTCCACTATGAGGCCCACCGAGGACTACTTCTATCCCACTATTAGACCCTCGTCCATTATCAAACCCTCCCCCTACTCTAAAAATCTCGATCTGATAAAAGCAGTGTCAGACTGCTGCCATACACTCATACCGAAGAGTGTAGAAAAAATTTGATGTATATACCAAGTTGTCCGCCATATTTCCAAATTTTCTTGGCAAATTCCATAACACTGATTACATATTACCTTTCTCTTCGGCGTACCAAGGTGCGATTGCTAGTGTAGCCTAGTCATATTTTCGAACGAGCGAAGAATCGAGGAAAGGGCCGACCGCCAGTGTACTATTTACGATATGCTGCTGATAAACACAAAACGCGCCTTGCTTCACTGTGTGTAGGGTCCAGTGTCCATGCATGATGGTGCTGTGAATGGACGGTGAAAGGCTCTGGGGTACCCTGCACAATACGATGCTTAAAACGCAATACGCGCCTGGCTTCGTTGTGTGTGACTAAGGCTAAACTAAATATGTCATCTTTGACTAAGGCTAAACTAAATCAATGCTCTTGCACCAAAGCGACAAAGCTGTCAACTCTATCGCTGTAGTTTGTGTTGATAGAGATTCCTTCAATTCCTAAACACCGTGACACGAAAGAACCGTTTTAACGGAATCCATCCCTAATTGGACCGACTTTATGTTCGGTGTTGCAGGAAACCCTTGACTCCAAAAGATTTTGACGACATAGATATTCGTAAGGGTGAAAATGCCGGTTTAACTTGCACGACACGATGATCATAAAAGCAAAGCACAGTGGCCTTCGCTGTGTGTGGGACCATGCTCCATGCACGACGGTGGAGTGTGACATTATATATGCCGTCTCTGACCAATTCTCTGCTTTATGTACTGGATTACACCTGTCTTCCACTATATCTAATGGTTTTTAGAAAGCCATGTACCATCCCAGAAGAAGCATGGCGCCCAAACTTCCACGACATAAAATCTACTACCCCTCTTACACATACGACATAAAATCTACTACCCCTCTTACACATATTCATAGTTATCACAACTTGTCATATTTGACCACCCAACTTAAATGTCTCATTTGATTGCATTATTCATTAAAAAATGCTATATATAACATGTGTCATAAACTGAATTACATGGAAAAAAATTATACTATAATAAATGATTATAACATAACATTAATATTAATTCCTACCAATATTTTTAAAACTAAATATCCTAATTTAACATAATTAATTTGCAAATATTCATTTATAATAATCAACCAGCCAACTCTAATTAATCTAGATTGATTTTACTTAATTGAATCACATTTGCTTAATCAGCTTAGTTTATTCATGTGTGATTTATTTCAACACAGCTTTCCATACTGATGGAAGGGCGGTTTTCGAGCTGTGAATGTTCAAGTAATCCCGACCTTTGATTTCTTATCACACTTTCATACGGCTGCTGTTTTTATTTAAATAAAATTTTCCTCCTTTCCTTTTTTTTTTTCAGAATTTCCTGGTAGACCTGAAACTAACGTCTTCTTTCCCCGTCCTTTCGAGGAAGGAGGGTGGATAAAACCTCTCGCCTCTTTGGAAAAACGTCTCTGTTTTTCTCTCCAGATTTTCCTTCTTATTTCCAGCAAGAAACAAACAGGGAACGTTTTCCTTCATTTCCCCATCCTTTCCTCGAAGGAAGATGCAGTGGCATCTATTTATATGCAGGCCTTGATTTAGTCCGATTCACTCCATTCTTTCTCAAAACATTTTCATCGTTTGCGAGATCTGCTTAGCTCTGTGTTTCAGCCCCATCCTTGCATTTATGGCTTCAAAATCTTCATCTCACCAACAAAATGCTTTCTCTGGAATTGAGCCTCCCAACAAAAGGAGAAAAATAGAAGAATCTTCCAGAGTGTTTGATGTATTCATCAACCACCGAGGCCCCGATGTAAAACACACTCTCGCTACTCATCTTTACAATTCCCTTAGTGCGAAAGGAATAAAGGCATTTCTTGATAAGGAAGAGAAGAAGCGTGGAGTTTCATTTATTTCAACCATTGAGACTGCGATTAGATCTGCTTCAGTGCATATCGCAATCTTTTCACAAACATACGCAGAGTCAGATTGGTGTCTGCGTGAGCTGGTTCTTATGTTACAAAGTAAAGCAAAGATTATTCCTGTGTTTTACAAAGTGGAGCCGTTGGCACTCCGCTACATCGAAACAGGAGTATATGCTAAAGCATTCACTAAATATGAAGATAAGGGCAGGTATCTGGACAAGTTGAAGGAGTGGAAGGAAGCCCTTCAACAAGTTTCATTCACCACAGGCGACGTATTCAAAATTAATCCAGGGTAAGCTTTATGCCTGTTCTCAATCTATTTAACTCAAATAATATATTTTCTTATAGAAAGACAGGTTAAGTGGAATGAGCAAAATTTCGTTCTCATCAAATTCCCCTTTCTCTCGCAGTTCTAGTGACTGCAAAGACATAGTGTCTGCTGTGGAAAAAGAAGTACAAAGGACAAAATGTTTACATGTTGCCAAATATCCAGTCGGACTTCATAAGCTTGTTCAAGATTTTGAAAGGCGGTGCCTTGATAAGCTTGTTCAAGATTTTGAAAGCTAGTGTGGAATGAAGAGAGCAGCAAATGAGAAAGCTAATGTCGTTGGCATTTTTGGTATGGGTGGGGTTGGGAAGACAAGTCTCTCCTTAGAGTTGTTCAACCAAAAGAGATCAAAATACACAAAAGCAAGTTTTATTTATGACGTGAGGGAGGCCTGTGCCAGCGGTAAATTACCTTTATTGCAAAGTAAACTCCTCAAAGATATCTTCTGTGAAGATGATCACAGTTTTACAAGTGATAAGGAAGGGACAAGCTGTCTGAGGGATCGCTTGGAAAGGAGTGGCTCTTCGAGTTTCCTAATTGTTTTAGATGACATTGATAATGTGGAACAGTTAGATGCTCTATTACCCATTGAAATATTGAATAAGCATCGCAATAATTTGGTAATTATTACAACCCGAGATGTAGGGGTTCTTGTAAGTGCAGGAATTGACATTGCTTATCATTTAAAAGGATTGGATTGAGAATATGGGAAAGAGTTGTTTTGTTGGCACGCTTTCAAGCAACCCCGTCCACTTAGCGGATGTTGGAATATTAACCCTAACTGCTGCCGTCCCCGCCAACCACTGCCCGCTATATCACAATCAATAAATTAGCCATTGCGATACCGCGGGAGACTTCCGTAGTTTTTTGTTTTATATCAACCGCCTGTCGTACCTCCAGCCAATGTCCGCTATATCGCAATCAATAAAATATTCATCGCGATATCACGGGAGACTCCGTAAACGTTTGTTTTATTTTTAACCGCCGCAGTTTGCCGGGCCGTCAACTAACCGCTGCCCGCAATATCGCAATCAAGATTTTAACCATCGCGATACCGCGGGGAACTATGGAGAAAGCCGCCACCGCCAAAGAATTAATATTTAAGTTTGAATATTATGAAAAGGACATTGTATTAAATGCATTTTGACGGGGGAAAAATTAGTTAGGTAATTTTGAATTTTAAATGTTATTTCGGGCTTTCTCATCCGTGAAAATTTTTCACGTGACTTTTTACCTGAGCATATATTTTGTAATTGTAATTTTTATTTTTTAACAGAGGAATGTGAATGTGAGCAAACGGAAAATTACGAGCAGCAGCTCTGTGTGTTGTGAAAATATTTTTATAATTTTAATTTTTACTGTGTGTGAAAATTCCTACTCTGCCTCTAGCCTTCACGTGGTATCAGAGCAGGTTCGAGTATCAGAGCAAGTTGATTATCAGAGTCAATTTTATCAAAGCAGATTATCTGGGTAAATTTCAAAAATGGCAGCAAGCACAAGCTTGACAAACCCACAAATTCCACAGTTTAATGGGAAGAATTATGAGTATTGGTCAATTACCATGAAAGCACTATTTAGCTCACAGGATATATGGGATTTAGTAGAGAATGGATTTGCAGAGCCAGCAGATGCAGTAGCATACAATGCTTTAACACAAGTAGAGAAAGACTTATTGAAGGACACAAGGAAGAAAGATTCAAAGGTTTTATTTTATCTGTTTCAAGCTGTACATGAGAGCATTTTTCCAAGGATATCAGCTGCAACAAAGTCCAAACAAGCATGGGACATACTTCAAACAGTCTATCAAGGCATGGCAAAAGTTAAAACAGCAAAGCTACAAATGCTAAGAAGAGATTTTGAAACAATATGTATGAAGGACAATGAATCTGTAGATTCATTCTACACCCAAGTCATTGGGGTGGTTAATCAAATTAGGTCTCATGGAGAGAATTTGGAAGATACCAGAGTTGTTGAAAAGATTTTAAGGAGTTTGCCCACAAAATTTCTACCAGTTGTAGTTGCTATAGAAGAGACAAAAAATCTCTCACAGTTCTCAGTTGATGAGCTGTATGCATCTCTAATTTCTCATGAACACAGGCTGAAAATGTCAGTAGATACATCGCTGGAGCATGCTTTCAAAACTCAGGCTTCAGTCAGTCAAGGAAGAGGCAGAGGTAGATCAAGAGGAAGAGGAAGAAACTCTTACAGAGGTGAAAGATACAGTTTATCAAACTCAAGTGGAAGAGGCAGCAATCAAGGCTCAAACCAAAACCCATCACAGAATCAGTCACAAAATCAAAGGTATGATAAATTTCAAGTCCAATGTCACTACTGTAAAAAATATGGGCATTATATGAATGAGTGTAGAAAGAAGCATTATGATAATAATAGACAAAATGCAATTTTTTCAAGAGAAGGTCAAAATCGAGTTGGATAAGAACAATGTTTTAGCTTGTAATGTTGCTCAAACAAATAGAAAAAAAGATGTATAGTTTTAGGTGGTACGTAATCATATAACTTCAAAATGTTTTCAAGTTTAAATGAGAATGTAAAGTCTTATGTTACATTGGGTAATGACAACAAAGTGTCAGTCAAAGGAAAAGGAGATGTCAATATTCTAACTAAACAGGGGGAGAAAAAGTATATTTCAGATGTGTATTTTGTGCCTGGTCTGAAACATAACTTAATGAGTGTAGGGCAACTGGTTCAAAAAGGTTATAGAGTAACCTTCAAGAATGGACTGTGCATAATTTTAGACAAATACCCAAGCAACCAGCTTATTGCAAAAGTCAGAATGACAAACAACAAAATGTTTCCCTTAAAGATAAGGCCAGATTTGAATATAAATTATGCTCAAGCACAAAACTTAATGAATTCACAAGTGGGTAGAGAAGAAACTACAGCAGTAGTGCAGACAATTTTTCAAGCTGAGATAAAAGATGAAAATTGGTTATGGCACCTGAGATTTGGTCATCTCAACTTTGGGAGGTTTAAATTTACTTCATAGGAAGGCATGGTCAGGGACTACCTTTAATAGAAAAACGAGAGAAAGGGGTATGTGAAGGGGCATTTTAGAGAAACAACATAGAGAATTATTTCCAGCTGGAAAGTCAACTAGAGCAAAAGTCCATTTGAAAATTATACATTCAGATTTGTGTGGACCTATGCAAACACCTTCAATAGTTGGTAGTTTTTTTTTTTTGACATTCATTGATGATTATTCAAGAAAAATATGGGTTTACTTTCATGAGAAAAATGAAGTGTTTGTCTGTTTAAAATGGAGTTCAAAATTTGGTTGAAAAACAAAGTGGTTATTATATCAAAGTGTTGAAACCCGAGATAGAATTGGTGAATATATTTCAAAGAGGAGTGCTTTAATTTTGCAAGATCACTTAAATTCACAAGAAATTCACAACTAGATATACACCTCAACAAAATGAGGTAGCTGAAAGGAAAAATAGAACTATCATGGAAATGGCTAGAAGCATGTTGAAAGCCAAACACTTTCCAAATGAATATTGGGTTGAAGCTATATCATGTGCAACCTATATAATGAATAGGTGTCAACAAAAATGTTATGAATATGGTACTGAAGAAGCATGTAGACGGGGAAGAAAACACAGTGTTACTCACATGAGAGTATTTGGTTGTGTTGCATATGCACATGTGCCTGATGAATTGAGAAGGAAGCTAGATAACAAAGGAGAAAAATGTATATTTGTTGGATACAGTGAAGAATCCAAAGCTTATAAGCTTTATAATCCAACAACAAAGAAAGTTATAATCAGCAGAGATGTACAATTTGTAGAAGATGAAGCATGGGATGGAAGTATAGAGAAGATAGTAAATATTTCAGCTAGTATACCTCAAGAGGAGAATGAAGTTTTAGCATCATCAAATATTCCAGCTATTGTGACTCCTACCACTCTCATTCAAGCTCAGCAAAGTAGTCCACAAGTGACACCAGCATCGACTATAAGAACAGCCTCAATCATTCAAGGAAGCAGTCCAACAAGAGGACAACAAACACCATCTATAGCAGGACCATCGGGTCCATATTCCACAAGTTCAAGTGATATGTCAAATCCTACATTGGCAAGTCTGAGAAGACAGAAAATCAGAAGCATAAGAGATATATATGAGCAAAATGAAGGTGAGAATAATTCAGATCGGATTTCTCTTTGTACATTTTATTCTCAAATAGATGATCCAATTCATTTTGAAAATGCAGTCAAAGATGATAAATGGGTAAGTGCTATGGATGAAGAAATTGAAGCAATTGAAAAGAATCAGACATGGGAACTAGTCAGTCTTCCAAAAGACAAAGATGTTATTAGAGTGAAATGGATTTATAAAACCAAATTGAATGAAAATGATGAAGTTCAGAAGCTTAAAGCAAGATTGGTTGTAAAGGGCTATTCACAACAGCCCGGAATTGATTACAATGAGACATTTGCACCTGTAGCACGATTGGATATTATAAGGATGATTTTAGCTTTAGCAGCTCAGAATAAGTGGTTTGTATTTCAAATGGATGTAAAGTCAGCTTTTTTAAATGGTTATTTAGAAGAAAAAGTTTATGTGGATCAGCCACCTGGGTATGAAATTCTGGGTCAGGAAGACAAAGTTTACAAATTGAAAAAAACACTGTATGGATTGAAGCAAGCCCCAAGAGCTTGGTACAGTAGAATAGACAGTTACCTTTTGCTGAATGGATTTAATAGATGTAGCAGTGAGCCCACACTGTATACAAAAATGAATGAAGAAGGTGAAATACTAATAGTATGCTTATATGTGGATGATTTAATTTTCACTGGCAATTTGTCAATTGATCTGTTCAAGGCAGACATGAAGAAAGAATTTGAAATGACAGACTTAGGTCTGATGAAGTATTTTTTAGGCATTGAAGTGAATCAAAATGAAAATCGTATTTTTATTTCACAGTCAAAATATGCAAATGACATTTTGAAGAGGTTTAATATGATGAAGTGCAAACCAGCACTAACACTTACAGTGACAGGTCTGAAACTAAGCA
The DNA here is from genome assembly GCA_007258455.2 of Sequoia sempervirens. Taxonomy (NCBI): domain Eukaryota; kingdom Viridiplantae; phylum Streptophyta; class Pinopsida; order Cupressales; family Cupressaceae; genus Sequoia; species Sequoia sempervirens. The sequence continues at coordinate 26,220 of VDFB02142818.1, forward strand.
AGGATGATAAAGGGTCTAATGTTGATCCAACTTTGTTTAAGAGACTTGTTGGAAGTCTCATGTATCTCACAACCACAAGGCCAGACATTATGTATGGAGTAAGTTTGATTTCCAGGTTTATGGAAACGCCAAAAGACACTCATTGGAAAGCAGGGAAGAGAATTTTAAAGGTATGTAAGTGGAACCAAGAAATTTTTGTGGCATCCAGTATTCAAGTTGAGATGAGTTCAAGCTATAGGATACAGACGATGGCTTGTCGGTAGCATTGATGTGAGGAAAAGCGTGTGGTTATATATTTAATTTTGGAATTTGCAGGTTGTCATAGTGCTTCAAAGA
>VDFB02142819.1:0-83677 GCA_007258455.2 Sequoia sempervirens
CACATCCCATGCCATGCTCCAAACCCTCACACATGCATAAGTTGAACCTGCTAACCTGCAACAAACTTTGATGCACTTGTTGCAATTAATAGACAATAATTGTGCATATTAACTCATAAGATTTGTAATATAAGAGCATAAATCTCCACACAAAAATATACAACTAGATTGTGCAAGTAGAGTTCTAAATGCAATATGAAGTCAAACCAAAGTCTCCCTCAATTTAGGCACCCCAAACTGGACACTTGACTAAATGTTGGTCAAGAAAATTTCTTGCAAGCTTCTCCTTAAAGCTGGTGCCAAAGAATGGGCCCACTTGATTAAGCCTTGTAAATATCTTCTCATGCAAAATGTGTTAACTCAAAGATTCCAACTTGGGCACCCAAGGGTCCAAGTCAATCTTAGTTAACTGAAAAATATCTCTCCACCAATTCATGCAAACATTATGCATGATTGATCATCTCCACTTAACTGAATGTATTCACCCATTATCTATCATGCAACTGAAGTCATTAGTCATGCAACTCAAGTCAACTAGCATTCAATTCAAACTAAATACATGCAACTGAAGATAACTAAACCATAACTAAAATGAACTGAACTAAACTAAACTAAACTAAAATAAACTAAACTAAACTAAACTAAACTAAAATCCACTCATGTAAATATCAATCCCTAACTTGTACGATCTAAGTATGCATTACTGAAGTGTTATCAATCCTCCAAATAGTTAACTTAAGCAAGGTGGGTTCCACCTTCCATGTGGATGCCCGATGTGCTCCTATTTTGTAGGAGCTCTTCTTGGACATCCCCACATGTTCCTATCATTTAGGAATAATTAAAAATGTCAATTTACATGTTCATTTCATTTGAATTTAATATCTTTCTAATCCTAGTGTTGGAGAACACTTTCAAAGGATTTAGGAGATACATGAAATATTTTTAGGATTGCAATTAAATGGAATCCTATTCCCAATAGATGTGTATTTCCTTTTTATTTTGATGTGTTGATTAAAGATTGGGAGTTTCAATAGCTAGGCACATCATATGGTATTCAATGGCTTCAGTTTATATTTGATATTTGTTAACTTACATCTTGTGAATGCACATTATGTTTGAAATATTATATTTGGTACTCAATGAAAAATGTAGGATTGGAAATTGATTTATTTGCTCTATGTTTGGTAATCTGCGTATATGTCATAGGATTTAGTATTCAATGCTCTTCACTTTTATTTGATATTCCAAAGATATACTATATGTTGAAGTTCGATACAATGTATTTCATTTCATTTGGGTGAGTGTAAATTATGATTGGCATTTGATTATATGTGTAAGTATATATAAATATACATATATGTGTATATATATGTATATATATACATACATACATATATATGTATATACATACATACATACATACATACATACATACATACATACATACATACATACATATATATATATATATGTATGTATGTATGTCATGGTTGTAGCAAAAGGATAATTCTGCCATGTGTTTATTGACTATGTTTGACAAGTAAAAGGGTAACTTGGTAGGAAAATTGATTTATTTATCGTTAGATAATTGAAGGATTTGGTTAAAATAAATGAGTTAGATTCTCTTTTGTTAATCAAGGAATGCTAATCTATTTTATTGGATTGGTTGCTTGTAAGGAATATTATGTTGATTATAGTAAATTGGAAAATTAGATAAACTGAAAAGAAATTGATTTAAATATATTTATATAAATAAAGGAAAGTGGAATAATGTATTTTATGATGTATTAGTTGAATGATTGCTTGTTATATTATGTTGGGTATTGTAAAATGAGATGTTTTAGTGATTGTTTAAAAGAGCCTGGTGTTATGGTGTAAATTTTTTATGGTTGTCTTCTAGAGGCTTAAGGGGGATTATCATGTATGTGTGGTTATTTTGTTTGTTTCACTTTGTAAGAGGTTAGGCAATGTCATGTGTTGCATTGATTCTTATGATTATGCTATGTGCACAAGAGGGTCTATGCATTGCACAGTGTTTGGAGTTATATGATTATGTTTATGTGAAAGATGGTAATACCTTTCTTATTGTAGGGTTTAGTAGTTGCAAGTAGGGAGAGTGGCTCTCAATGGGGGCCATAACCCAAAGTGGTATCCAGGACAACCCATTGGAGAGTTCCTTAATCTAGTGATAAATTAATTATGAATTAGGGGGATGGGTAGTATTCATATTAATCAAGATAATTGGAAGCCTCACCCATGCTTGTAGTGCCCATTTAGGCTAAGGATGGGTTGACAAGGCCTGGTTCGAAAGACCAACTTCCTTGTTCCCACAAAAGGAATGTTGGTTCCGCATGTGTCACCCTATGGGGCCGACGTCTAGTGAGAGACTATCAAGACAACCATAGATGGGGGCCGACGTCTAGTGAGAGATTTTCAAGACAACCCATGCCAATACCATGCGATGAAACTCCTTCCTATTGTAGTTTAGCATCCCCTAGTTGTTGTTCTTCTGTTGTATGTGATGTTATTGCAGTGTTGTGTTGGAGCCATGTATAGCTTTGTTATGCTAGCCTGTTGTCCTCATGACTGTTGTTGTGGTGGGACCTTGTGTTATCTCCTAGCATGGGGGGTGGACCTTAGGATTCCATGTGGTCGGGAGATTGGTGATTCTTTCCACCATTGGGTTTCCTTGTTACTTGTTCATGTGCGTGGAGGTGAACCTTGTGTAGTGGATTCCAGTTTATGTTCATGTTCGAGGAGACAACCTTTATTCTCATGTATTGTTGATTGTACCTCATGTTGTAAGCAGATGTATATCCTTCCCAAATGTACTCAAGGAAGAAATGTTGTAAACTTTGTAAGATTGCAACATATAGTGAAGAACTCTCTTGTAATGGAAAATGTTAATGATGTATCTCGCATATGTTGGATATTTATAAATGATCTTAAATGTTAATTATCTGATGACATGTTATGGAAGTGATTAATGCAGGATTTTATAATATGATGATTTAATTTATGTACTTTTCTTGATAGTTAACTCATGTTATCATTGTAGTTAATGAAATGATTCTTGTTAGCCTGATTGATAGATATTTTAGTAGCTTAGTCATGGGACGTTAGATGACTTAGGTTTAGAATACATATTATCTTATGTTATGTAATCTGTTGTGTATTTATTTTTAAAAAAATGTTCTATTATTAAGTAATGTTGTGTGTTGTCCTCTAGGGATCCATGGCATGGCATTACAATTTGCTCAGATCCATGGAAAATTAGACATATCTTGAACAGGTAGACATCCTTCAATGTCTATCACTTTTTTCATGAACACACAATACATTTGAATTATAGAAACATGAAGCAAAGGAAAAAATATCAAAAACAAATGGAAAAGCTGCAAAAATAGAGATTTATCCATAAGAACACTAATTGGTAGGCAACAACAAAGATTAAATAATTTCCAAACTATACATAACAATTCAGACAATGAAATCTGTGTTTGTTGACTGGGTTTATGTCTATTGTATTGGAAGCAAAAAATGAGTCACTTGTAAGTTCCTATATCTTTTATAATGTCGTTCTATAGTTTTTTACATCTCTATATTTATGCCTTAATGTCTATTATTTCCTAATGTCTACACCTTGTGGGTTATTCTCTACTCTTTCCTACATTTTAATGCTTTATGGATCAGTCTTTGTTCTTGACTAGAGGACTTAACATCATAATTCATTAATTCCATCTTCTATGTTGGGCATGGTAAAGACATGTATGAAATGAGACTCAAAATTGGTTCCAAGTAATTGCAAAATGTTTGCATATAAAATCATTAAATCTATATCTATTGAAAGGATTTATGTCTATTCTATGGGTGGGAAATGACAAAGCATTTGTAAGTCCATATGTATTTTACAGTGTTTCTCTATAGTTTTTTCACATCCTTCCATTCTATGAATTAATATGTATTATTTATTATTGGCTGCATTTCGTTTGTTGATGTCTATTCTTCACAATTCTTGACTATTTTCCTCACCTAGATTTTGTTGTTGAGTTAAACACCTAACAATATAACTCATTAATGTCAATTTTTTTACTAATTTGGGTTAAGTATAAAGCCTACATAGGTAGAAAATTCAATGTATGTTGTTTAACATGGACTTTTAGAATTGCCTAGTTACTAATTCTCACTCATTGCCATTGGATTGAAATGCAACTGGCATTAATCGATCCCTCCATCAGATTTTTAAGACTATTGATAAAATCATTACCTGCATTGTCTAATCATCTTGAAAAATTATTCCTTGACAATAAAACCTATAAAAAAATTAGACATTTGTAATCTCGCATATCTTTTACATTGTCTTTTTTGCATTGTCTAATCAATTGCTTAGATTGTTTGATGAGACTAAAATATACTTCTCTTGAGTCTGAAACTTGTTATATATTTTACATTACTATTGCATTTTTTTATATACTCTATAAATGTTCAGTTCTCTATTGTCCATCATCCATGATGCAACTAATGTATTGTCTACCACAGTAACATGTGGTGTTGGGGCACCATAGGTTTTCCTGCTTCCAAGAGGGGTGAAAATTTAATTTTTTGTTTTGTTTAAGTTCTTAATATGTAATAAGGTCTAATAAAACCATTTTAAATTTGTTGGATTCTATTTTGGGTCACTAGGTGTTAATTTTGTGTGCAAATATAAAAATTGTCAAAGTTGTTGAATGTTGTCAAGTTGCAAAAAAAAAAAAACTTTTGCAATTTTTGGTGTCTAGTGGAAGTTGATCAATTGGAACTTGAAAAAATAGTTTTGAAACATTGGGAAAGGTTGTTAAAGGTTTAAAAAATCCTTGGGAGGTCAAGAAAAGGGTTAGAAGTTGTAATTTTGAAGTTTGAGCAATAAAGTTCCTTTAATTTCCTATAAATCTGAATGTTGCATCATTGTTTCTTGATGTAGTATGATATTGTACAACCATATTTTGAATCCAAATCAATTGTGGATGATGGATAATTGAATTAAATTTCCATTGGCACCATTTTCATGTGATTCTATTGTATTTTGAGTGAGTTACATCACTTTTTTCTAAAAAATATCACAAACCCTAGAGAGGTAGCTTTAAGGAAAGAAAAATGGATATCTCCCAATTCCATTGGTGAAAAGTCTTAGAAATAAATGGAATGGTTTGTAATAAGGTGTTATAACTCCCCAAAGTTGCAGGATCAGGGGAGAAATTTTGCACGTGTTTTGGTGATGCCCTAGGTCTAATTTTTTATGTTTTAAGCCTAATTAGAAGAAGGATAATCCATTTTTGAAGGGTTCCGTACAAAGTAACCTACCTTGATTCTGAGATATGTTGTATAAATCCCAAATGGATATCTAGTACTGTGTTTACATTTTGGATATCATGTCTGCACTAAAAGTTATGGCCAATAAATCCAATTTGTTGCCCCATGTTTTAGGCTTTAAAGTTTGAAGGCTTGTGAGGAAAAACCCACCAAGTGATGTTTTAGGGTTTCAAGATTGGTTTATTTAGGTTGATTTGAGTTGTCCACCATTTCTCTACATCAAATTGGTATCAGAGCCCAAATATCTAGGCAACATAAGTTTTTTTGGAGTTTATGTCTTGTAAAGCAAGAACTTAGATGCCAAAAGACTAGGCCAAGGGAAAAGAAGAGGCCTAAGGTGAGGTATCACGAAGACAAGAAGAAGCAAGGTGAAAGAGAGTTTATTGAGAAAGAAGAATGGAAATGTTGAGGAGAAAAGTCTATGGAGACTTGCAGAGTACAAAGGTAACAAGCAAGAAGCTAGTGATGAGAAAAGAGAAAAGTGAGATGAAGAAGAAAAATGAGAAAGAAGAACATATAAAAGTGCAAAAAGAGATAATGGAGTTGAGTCATGCCTTGGAATAAATGAAAAAAAATGAAACTTGAGATGCAATAGTTGATTGAGAGAGAAAACTAGGAAAATGGTTGGCACTAGCCAATAAGGAAGAAGGTTAAATGGCCTATCAAGAAGATTATTTTGAAGAGAAGAAGGAAAGAGAGGAAAACAAGACCAAACATTGGGGATTCTTTGTTGATGAACTAGGAAGAGAAAAATCCATATGAGAAAGAGGAAGAGGTAGGTAATGCAATGGTAAGAAAACCTAGGAATATTTTAACATCAACAAACATTGAAGGGTTTCCTTGGGAAGTTCAGGATGTCTTGAAGGATCATGTATACATAGTGGTTGATAAATTTTCTGACTTTTTACTTCAAAGGAAAGGTGTTAGTCACTATTTATCTTTTGTTCTGGGGGTTGTTCTATCATATACAACAACCTATGACAATAAAAATGAAGAATGTGATATGTCTAAAGGAGATAGTGCCAATACAAATGATGCACTTGTTTGGAAGGTTGTAAATGAAAATAATTTTGATGCTAAAGGAAAAAGGATTGATGTGAAAGAGATTGCAAAATTGAGCAAGCAATGTTTGAGTTGAAAAGGAAGTATGGAGCAACATAATGGACAAACTGAGTTGCAGATGGAAGATTAACAATTAGACAAGCATCCACTACAAGTGGAGCAACAAAAGGGAGTTGCAAATGTTAGAGGCAAAGAGAGAAGACGAAGTGTTCTTGATGAGATTGTAGACTTGAGAGACACAAAACCTAAGGTGAAAATGAAACAAGCTATTATAGGAGAACATGGTACTATTGGCATGCATGACATCCTTCAAGGAAAAAGGGATCAATTAAAAGGTAGAGGTGCAAATGGAGCACATGCTTATATTGACAAGTTCAACTACCATTGCCAAGTGTTGAAGAAACCTACAATGAAGATGAAGCAAGCATGGAGCTATTCCAAAGAAGAAAATTTGCAAGGATTTAAAGGCATAAGACAAAATATTTCAAGCATGGTTCTCATGTTGCTACTATCTATTCAAGTGGAGCTTGAATCTTTTCTTCCTTGGGAGTATGGTTCATGGGCACCATAGGTTTTCATGCCTCCAAGAGGGGTAAAAATTTAATTTTTTGTTTTGTTTTTCTTAATATATAATAAGGTCTAAGAAGACCATTTTAAATGTGTTGGAGTCTAGTTTGGGTCACTAGGTGTTAAGTTTGTGTGCAAATATAAAAGTGTCAAAGTTGTTGAATGTTGTCAAGTTGAAAAAAAAAACAACTTTTGCAATTTTTGGTGTCTATTGGAAGTTGAACAATTGGAACCTGAAAAAATAGTTGTGAACCATTGGGAAAGATTGTGAAAGGTTTAAAAATTTCTTGAGAGGTTGAGGCAAGGGTTAGAAGTTGTAATTTTGAAGTTTGACCAATAAATTTTCTTTAATTTCCAAGAAATTTGAATGTTGCATCACTATTTCTTGATGTAGTGGGTATGTGTAGGATCATCATGGAAAAAATAGGCCCTTAAGTGGCAAAAAAATTAGAAAAATAAGAGTTAGACAACTTGATGTAAAAATTTGAATAATTTATCTATATTATTTCAAAAATATGTAAGAATAAAATTTGTAGCAAATTGAATGTAGCTTCTAAACTACTAGGTTTTTTTTTAAAATCTTTTGATGAAAATTTGAAATTTCAATGCAGTAGTACTTAAATTTCAGGGAAAAATAAGAAGTACGTGTCTGTCTAACCACCCTCACCACAATAAAAATGATAATTTTTTTTTTATACGATTTTAGATATAAGTAGAGGACTCATGTCCTGATGTGATGCATTTTTTTTTATAATTTGTTTCCAAGTAAATAATTAATTATTAATTTTTTATTACAACTTTTAAAAAATATAAAAACTCATATGTCTGACCACCTTAACTTGGTCAAAAATTCATGAAATTCATTTTTTTCAATCCTATAGTATGTGAAGCAGAATGTGAAACATGTTTCAGATTAAAAAATGTGACACCGTTTGAAAGCTATAGATGTTTTTCAATCAACCTATCAATAAGGACTTTAGTCGTAATTCAAATAGAAAATGAATAATAATTATTTATTAAATTCAAATTAAAGCATAATTTATATTGGTGAAAAGCTGAGAATCTCCTTTAAAAACCCTTTTCGTTTTATCAATTTTGGGTAAAAAAGAGTTGTCAGCCACATACCCTACACATACCCATCATATCGTCACTTTTTGGCCCATCATGATCCTGCACATACCCTAGTATGATATTGTATGACCATATTCTGACTCCAAATAAATTTTGGATGATGGGCATTAAATTATCTTTCCATTGGCACCATTTTCATATGATTCTATTGCATTTTGAGTGAAGTACATCATTTTTTCTAAAAATTGTCACAACCCTAAATAGGGTAGCTTGAAGGAAAGAAAAAATGGATATCTCTCAATTCTACTGATGAAAAATCTTAGAAATTGGTGGAATGGCCTATAATAAGGTTTTATTTGATTCCCCAAACTTGTAAGATCAAGGGAGAAATTTTGCATGTGTTCTGATGATGCCCTAGGTTTGATTTTTCATGTTTTAGGCTTAATTAGTAGAAGGACAATCCATTTTTGAAGGGTTATGTACAAAGTAACCTACTTTGATTTTGATAAATGTTGTATAAATCCAAAATGGGTATCTATAACTATGTTTACATTTTGGATATCATGTCTGCACTAAAATTTATGGCCAAAAACCCAATTTGTTGCCCCATGTTAGGCTTTAAAGTTTGAAGGCTTGTGAGGAAAAACCCACCAAGTAATGTTTTAGGGTTTCAAGATTGGTTTATTTAGGTTGCTTTGAGTTTTCCACCCCTACTCTACATCAGCATGCCAATTGTAGCTTAGCCTCATAAACAAAGATTAGATCTAGCCAAATGTCAAAGCTCCCAGCGTAAATACTGTAATATTTCATAAACATGCAATGCCATGGATGCCAACTACATTTCAATCAATTAGATGAGAATGAGAATTTTTCCCATTAGAAATATAGTAGTGTGTTGGTATGAAATGAGATATTTTGTTAGAATCCCTAACCCACAATAACAAATGATGAGAATATGGGAAAAACAAAAATGGCACTTAAATTTATCTTGTGTTCCATGGAATTATTCTACCAAAACATAGTCCCACCTAGTTTTTTTCAAATTCTCCATCCAATCCAAGTTAATTTTATATCCATGAAACAAAAATAGTTATTCAAACATGTCCACCCGTTGGAGATATATGTATTGACTTTTCCATGTCTTTATTAATGAACAATATGCACAATTTGAAGAAATCAATTAATTGTATATCCATGAAACAACAATAGTTATTTAAACATGTCCAACCATTGAAGATATATGTACTGACTTGTCCATGTCTTTATCAATGAACAGTACACACAAGTTGAAGAAATCACTATCAATATGCTTGGAGGATAAGTTGCATTATTACTAGTACTTTCCTTATCTAATTGGAAATTCTCATGCATGGTTGCATATATTTTATTTACTATTAAGATTAATAGGTGCCTTGATACTACAAGAAATAGCTTAATGTTTCAAGATAGTGAAGAGATGTAGCTAGAAAGATAAAAAATAACTTCAAGAAAATAACATTTTTATTTTGTGACTCTAGATACCTTTCTGAAAAGCATTTTCCCAGCATTTGAAGAAGCAATAATAGGAGCATTGCCACAACTCTAACTGCCAAAACAACAACTGGCAACAAATTGTCGAAATCCAAACAAGATTAAAATACAATTTGGAAGAGTGACTTCTGTAGTACCCCTCCCTTTATGCTTATGTATTATGTTAGCATGCTTTCACATATGTTAGACTTTGGTGCTATGGTTTGGATATTTTGATCTCTGACTTCTGAGCGACAGTGGATTTGTTTTGTGATATGATGATACATTGTATGGTGATATTTGATTTCTGACATGCTTTGTGATAGGGTACATATTTCCTTTAGATGTTATTGTTGTATATATGTTTATGATGGACTAACTGTTATTTAATTTTTCAGTTTGATGTGACGTGTATTGGTGTGGAGAATAGAGTTGCATCACTCGCTTGCGAGTGCCCTGTGATGTCCGTGATTTTCTCTACACGGTGTGCCTATACAATGGATTATATATATGTATGTCATTTGTTTGGTTGCAGGATTGCAGGTACATGACACCGACTCCACCTGGTTACTCAGGTCTGAGCGTGTCAAGACTCAACGAAAATGTTGATTGGGAGGTAGTAACATGGTTCATCCTAGTCTATTCTTAAACCTAGACAGAACAACGTCAGTTTTAGTTTGGAGTCTTTGGTTGTCTTGTTTGTCCTTGATTGGATCAATTGCTTGAAAGAAAAATTCTATCAATTTTAATGATAGTTTATTATACTTTAATTTACTGTGGTTTTAATTAATTTTAAATGTTGAAAAATAAGATTTTACAATTTATTTAATTAGTTAATTAGTTTGTTTGGTTAAGTAATTTAATTATTGGGATTAAATTCATTTAATTAAATAAATTAATTGATTAAATTAAAATTGCTTTAATTGTGAATAGATTTAATTTTAAATTGGTTGATATGAGGGAAATGGTATTTTTTTTAATTGTTAGATAAATAAATAAAATAAAGAAAAAGGAAATTTGTATTTTTGAATATTGAAAATTTTAAATTATTTAAAAGCATGAAAATCTTGAAAAAGGAAGAAATGAAAGATTGTCGGGAAGTTGATGGAAGATATTTGTTTCTTCTCGACATGTGTGCCAGTGGAATTTATTGCTTTCTAGTTGAGGATTTTCTCAGAGGTTATCCGGGATTTGGGGAAATAGAAGATTACTTTTTCTTCACGGGAAATGAAAAAAGACTTTTTCTTCACGGGAAATGAAAAAAGAATAGTTCTCTGTTAAAATTATTTTTAAAGAAATTGTGATTTCCCTGGTATTGTTGTATATTTCTAGAAGATCTCTTTGGTTGGAAGATCTTTTTGGTTGGTTTTAGCTTCCTTTGGATTTGGATTTTCTAGAGAAGCTTTGGAGGATTGCACGCAACAGGCAACAGAGGCTTACTTCTATAGGCAGTTTTCAAGCTACAGGAAAATAGGTAATTTTCTTTGTATTTAATTTGTTTTCTTTAGAAAAGATTGTCTGAGGAAATATTTGTTTTAAGAAAGCTGTATTTCTTCTCAGAGTTTTTTTGTAAATTGTTTATGTAAAAATTTGATTTCCTCTCTGTGAAAATTATGAAAACAAAGAATTATAGAGAAATCAAAGAGTAAAACAGAGATTTATTTTTTTATAGTAGAAAACCTACAGAAGAAATTGACAAAATTTTAGAAGGGTTTTATGTTAAAATCATTTGTTAAAATTGGAGATCAATTTGGGGATTTGTAATAAAAACCTCAGTTAATGTATTTATTACTTTGGGAATAAATTGTTTAGATTCGAAGCTTTTCCCAATTTCTTGTTGAAAACTTTGTTGAAAATTATTGCCCAGTTATAGTATTTTTTTGCTATTTAAATTTTATATATGTATTCATATATGTATACATATATTAGTGTTAAATATACATACATACATACATATACAAATACATATATAAAATTATTGTTATTTTAATTAGCAGTGAGTTTTAATGTTTGAAAATTGTCGTACGCGAATATCTTCTGTCGAAAATTTTTTGTGATAAAAATATTTATAAAATAAACCCCTGTGTATATTGATGGTCGCGGGGGTTTTCCCCCACAGCCGCCATCGTAAGGGAGGCAATGGTGGGAAAGGGCTGAGGCCGTTCCTATAGTCATCGCCCCTAAGGGAGGCGGTGGTGGGAGTAGCCCCAACACTGCCCCACTACACCGTCCGGCCCCGTGTATGGAGCTGGCGACTAGTATAAACATTACAGCTGCACCTGGTTAAAATTACTGCCACCCTACATTTTGGCTGCGACTATTATGGGAATGGCCGAGGTTGTAAATTCGGTCAGACCCTAACTTAATAAGCATGTACAGTATTTGGAGTATTTCGGATTTCAAAAATACTGACATAAGAATATTATGTTAATCGAATTTTATTATTTATTATTTATATTAATATATATATATATATATGTTTTAATATTATAGATTTGAAAATTGTATATAGTTATTTGTTTCAAAATTTAAAAGATTAAGAAATGATTCAGGTGCATATGGATACATGTTATGTAGGAGATTAATTAGTTCTAAAATATTATGAATGAAAGAGTTAATTTAGTCTTTATTTTTATGTGAAATTGAGGAAGTTAGAATTAGATTATTTGATAGTGAATTTTAATCAAGTTGACTTGTTTACATGCAAATCATATTGAATGACTGGATTTAGTAAATCCTAATGTAGATTCCTATTGTTTCAATTTGCTTCAAATCGTGTTTCTTTTATTGGGAAAATTGGGGAATGTTTTAGATGTACAGGTCTTATAGACAAATTGTAAAATGTGGGAATTGTGATTGTTAAGTTGAATCCTTGTGTTGGCTAAGGTTGTGTACATGATTTTTGTATGGTGTTTAGACACCTGATTTTATGAACATAGACTTGATGTTCGTTATGAAAAGTGTAGAATTATATGTTGTATTTTTGTACACCTTGTTTACCTTAGTCAGGGAAACTTAGAATTCCTTTGTTATGTTTAGGGGAGTGGCTCTGTGTGAGGGCCGGCACACAAAGTGGTGTCAGGGTAACTTACAAAGAGTTAGTAAATTGGTGATAACTAAACAACACAGTAGTTAGATTAAAATCTTTAATAAGATTATTATACCTCGCTTATAGATTCTAGAGCTAGTTTAGTCTTATAAGTTGAGAAGGCCTAGAATGGAAAATTGATATCTTGTTACTTTAAAAGATATTCGATTCCGCAATAGTTTGCAAATGGGGCTGAATTTCGTAAGAGGTTACTAGGGTAACCCAAGTTGGGGGCTGGAACCTAGGAAGAAACACCAAGGTAACCTTTGCAACGTTGTGATGACACTCCACCTAAAATAACAGTTACCTTGTGTACTTAGCACATTTGATTGTCTTAAATCTGGAAGCAATGTAACCATTAGTTAGTTATGTACTTGTGTCTAGGGTGAAGAGGTTATGTCTAGGTAACCATATTACTATCTCCTAGCATGGGGGGTGGACCTACGGGTACCACATGGTTGGGTGGAATGTGCACCTTACTCCGTTGGGTCCCTAGTTTATGATCATGGCAACGAGAGCTTCATGGAAGGAGAGCTCGTACTTGGATTTATATGTACTTTATTTATTGCATTATTGGAAATCTAATACTTGAAACATCCCTCAATTGTTTATGAGGTGAACATTTGAAATATGTAAGTTGTAATCTATTATTTGAACTACCTCATCTGAAGAATGAGTATTGTAATATCATTTCAAATGCAATGTAAGAAATCATGTTTGTACTTTATACTATTATGAATGGAATTCAAATGTTATGCAGTGTTTACTTTAAGTTTATGTTAATTAAATATATGCAATGCTAAATACTAAAGTCGTCTATGGAATCTCAAGTAGTGTAACGTCGCGTAACTTAGTGAATGTATGCAACTAATTAAGTTAATATTAACACTCAAAAAAAAAATTATTACACTTATATAGACAAATGCAACATTCTTTAGGTTATAAGACAGGGCATTACAGATTGGTATTAGAGCCAAGGTTCTAACACTGGACACTCTGGGTAATTGCGAGCCCATTAGGTTGACCTAGTACGTAGTGTCACTATCTGTTAGCCTTGGTTGATTAGTATCTGAGACTCGTCATTGTTATGTGTAGGATCATGCCTAGGTGATGTGGTAGAGGTCGTGGTAGCGGTTGAAGTGGAGGCCGAGGGCCAATCCCTCAGGTTACTCCCCCTCTGAGCCCTCATCAGAGTGATCAGGAAAAGTAGTTGGATCAGAGGAATGAGGGACAGAATCTTGAACAGTCAGGAGTAGAGGGTTCACAGATACACCCTTTATTAGAGGAGGTCCTAGCTCCACTTGGACCTAGACAGGAAGTTGAGCAGGAGGTAGTTAGAGAGCATGATAGATCTCCAAGGAGAGAAGATGATTCAGTGCATCATGATGTTATTACTACAAGACACATGCGAGATTTATTAAGGGAATGCCCTCCTACTTTTGATGGTACAAGAGGTGGCTTAGAGGCAGAGACTTGGCTATTGGAATTGGGTAGATGTTTTGCCATGCACCCATACGGTAGCAATACCCGAGCGAGATGCGCTATCATGCATCTGAGAGGATTCGCCTCTACTTGGTGGTGCCTGGAGGAGCAGAAGCTCCACTTGGATATTGGATCAGTGTCTTGGGAGATGTTTCTGGAGAGATTTAGAGCACGGTTCCTATCGAAACACTGGAGGCAACGACAGGCTAACGAGTTTCATGATCTATGTCAGTTGGCTCTATCTGTTGAGCAATATGAACGTAGATTCTATGAACTCAAGCAGTATGCAGGTATTGGCGATGATGAGTCCATGTTGGTTCAGCACTTCATCAGGGGTTTAAATGCCCGCATCAGTGGTGGAGTCAGAGTCTTTGAGCCAAAGACTATGAAAGTTACTATGGAAAATGCTCGTATGGTGGAAGAGAACCTAGTTATGGCGTTAGGTGGTCACACAGGAGTACAAATTGGCAGTGCTCCTGCAGCAAGTTTTAGTCCATGGGGTGGATAGGCGCAGATAGGGGATTCCTCTAGGAACCAATAGACACCCTCTAAGGGTGGGCAGCAGTAGCAGCAACATACACCTCAAAAGAATAATAATCCACAACCACAGCAAGGTAATAGCCTGCAGTCAAGAAAGAACCACAATTGGTGGTGCAACAAGCACAATAGACAGGATCAACCTACACAGAGTGCTCAGTCTACCATTAGTAGAGGTAGTTTCCAGCAATCCAATGCAACTTTGAGTGGCAGAGGATTCGGTAGAGGCACAGGTTGTTACTTGTGTGGTCAATAGAGACACATTGCTAGGCAGTGTCCGATGAGAGGTTCTTCTAGTTTTGGGCCTCGACCTATAGTTTCAGAGCCTACAGTGGGTGATGCAGGAGGATCACATACAGTTTATGTTGCAGTTAATGACTGCCAAGCCGATCACCAGAACATAGTGGTTGAGACTTCAGGTAAGTTACATGGTGTTAGTATTTCCATTCTTTATGATTCTGAAGCTACCGACTCCTTTGTTTCACCTACCATCATTGAGCGATGTGGTCTTGTGGCGGTAAAGCAAGGTGGTAAGTGGCAGGTAGAATTCACCTCTAGGGTGAAAGTAGCAGTAGAGAACCTTGTAAATAATTGTGAACTTAAAATTGGTATGTTAACTACCTTAGTGGATCTACATGTTACACCTTTAGGATCGTATGACATAGTTTTAGGTATGGATTAGTTAGCATCTCATCACGCTGTGATTGACTGTCGACTTAAGATAGTTAGTTGCATTAATGATTTAGGTGCGAAAGTGGAAATCATAGGTGTTCAAAGACCTATCTCTTTGCGGATGATATCTGCTATGCAATTAAAGAGATGTCTTTGTCAGGGTTGTCAACTGTTTGTAACAACAGTTACTGATTTGGAAGAAGGTGAGAGTCGAGAGATATCTCTTGATGATCATCCTATTCTTAGGGAATTCGCTGACGTGTTTCCTGATGATATACCTGGAATGCCACCGAAGAGGGATATTGATTTTAGAGTTGACCTAGTTCCTGGAGCTAAGCCTATATCTAGAGCTCCATATAGAATGACGACTTAGGAGTTAGAGGAACTTCGTATCTAGTTAGAGGAATTATTAGAAAAGGTTTTTATTCATCCAAGTGTTTCCCCTTGGGGAGCACCTATCATCTTCGTAAAGAAGAAGGATGGGTCACTTAGATTGTGCATTGACTATCGTCAATTGAACAAGGTTACGATTAAAAATCGTTATCCTTTGCCTAGAATCGATGATCTTTTTGATTAGATCAAGGGAGATAATGTGTTATCTAAAATTGATTTGAAATCTAGTTATCATCAATTGTGAATAGTTGAAGTTGATATTCATAAAACTGCATTCCGAACTCATTATGGGCACTACGAATTCACAGTAGTACCATTTGGGTTAACGAACACACCATCGGTATTTATGAGTTTAATGAATGGTGTTTTTCGTACATACCTTGATTGCTTTGTCCTTGTATTTCTCGATGATATTTTGATCTATTCGAGAAACATGAAGGAGCATGAAGAGAACTTGAGACAGGTATTGCAATGCTTAAGGGAAAATCAATTGTATGCGAACCTGAAGAAGTGTGACTTCTTTCAAACTAAAGTAAAATACCTTGGACATGTGATATTTGGAAAAGGTATTGTTGTGGATGCTTCAAAGATTCAAGCTATTGTAGATTGGCCCGTGCCTACTAGTGTAGGTGAAGTTCATAGTTTTATGGGTCTAGCTGGTTATTATAGGTAGTTTGTTGAGGGATTTTCTAGAATTGGTCATCCTATTACTTCTCTTTAGAGAAAAGGGAAGAAGTTTGTTTGGACAGAGCAGTGTCACTTGGATTTTCAGACACTTAAAGAAAAGTTGACTAATGCGCCTATATTGATTGTTCCTGATCCTACGAAGGATTTTTTAGTATGCACAAATGCATCCTTAGAGGGTTTTGTAGTAGTTCTGATGCAAGATGGGCGTGTGATTGCTTATGAGTCTCGTAAACTCAAGGATCACGAATTAAACTATCCCACTCATGATTTAGAACTAGCTGCAGTTGTGCATGCATTAGTTCGATGGAGGCATTTCTTATTGGGTCACTGTTTCAAACTTCATACTAATCACCGTAGTCTACAATACATTTTTACACAACCTAACTTAAATGCTAGACAAAGACGGTGGATGGAGTTCTTGTGTGAATATGATTTTGAAGTGAAGTATGTTCAAGGAAAAGAGAACATAGTGGCTGACACTCTTAGTCGTCGTCGACATGAGATCTCTGCTACCACTTTTGAAGTAGATTTGAGAGGTCAAATATTAGCAGCACTTCCAATTGATAGATTGTATTAGGAAGTAAAGTCAGAGATTGAATCTGGTAGATCTTTAGAAGGTCGATTTGTAGGGTATGTCCTTGAACCAGATGGTATATTACGGCATTTAGGTCGTATCTATGTACCACATTTTGAAGGTCTTCATACATTAATTATGACTAAAGCACATCGAGCTCCGTACTCAGCTCATCCAGGTGTTAAGAAAATGCATGCAGATCTTCGGCAATTGTATTTATAGCCTGGTATGAAACATGATATTGCTGACTATGTATCGAGATGTCTTGAATGCCAGTGAGTCAAAGCTAAACATCAACATCTCGCTAGATTATTGCAACCACATCTCATTCCTGAATGGAAATGGAATATTATTTCTGTTGACTTTATTGTAGGGTTACCTACATCATCACGTCGACATGATGCCATTATGGTAACTATTGACCAATTGACTAAGGTGGCTCATTTTTCACTAGTATGATCATCATATAATGCTTCATCCGTAGCTAGGATATTCATGGAGGACATAGTTAGATTGCATGGGATTCCTTGTAGGATTATTTCTAATAGAGATCTTGTATTTACATCAGCCCTATGGACTTCATTACAACATGCTCTAGGTACACAGCTGAACTTTAGTTCAGTGTATCATCCTCAAATCGATGGACAAATGGAGAGAGTTAATCAAATATTAGAGGATATGCTTATAATGTACGTAATGGACCAATAGTCACGTTGGGAGGATTATTTATACTTAGTAGAATTTGCTTACAATAACAGATATCAGAGTTCCATAGGTATGCCACCATTTTAGGCATTATACGATCATCCTTGTCAAACTCCTTTGAGTTGGGATCGACTAGAGGATAGAGTGTTACTTGGTCCCGAGATGCTTTGAGACACGGAGCAATAGGTTGACCGTATTATAGAGCATTTGATAGCAGCACAGGATAGGCAAAAGAAGTATGCCGATGCGCATAGAATTGATCGACAATTTGTAGTTGGTGATAGAGTGTTTCTTCGAGTGCGACCACGAAAGAGTCCAATCCATTATGGAAAAAGCTCTAAGCTTGTGCCTCGTTTCGTTGGGCCATTTGATATCCTAGAGAGGATTGGTCTTGTGGTGTATCGACTCGCCTTTCCACCTAGTTTGTCACATATTCATGATGTTTTTCATGTATCAGTTCTTAGACCATATCATCCTGACATTTCTCATGTACTTGATTGGAATGCGTTACAGGTAGAGGACGAGCAGCTCGCTTTGGATCCCGTGGCCATTCTACAGTGCCGGACGCTCGGTCTTAGGGGTTGAGACGTTGATCAAGTGAGGGTCCAATAGGATCCTAGACATGAGGCTTCTGCTACTTGGGAGGATGCGACACGGATGAGGGAACTTTATCCCTATCTGTTCACAGGCTTTCAGGAGCAAGCCTGATCCTAGGGGGGAGGATGTAGTACCCCTCCATTTATGCTTGTGTTTTCTGTTAGCATGCTTTCACATATGTTAGACTTTGGTACTATGGTTTGGATATTTTGGTCATTGACTTCTGAGCGACAGTTGATTTTTTTTGTGATATGATGATATATTGTATGGTGATATTTGATTTCTGACATGCTTTGTGATAGCGTACATATTTCCTTCAGATGTTATTGCTGTATATATGTTTATGATGGACTAACTATTATTTAATTTCTCAGTCTAATGTGACGTGTATTGGTGTGGAGAACAGAGTTGCATCACTCGCTTGTGAGTGCCTTGTGATGTCCGTGATTTTCTCCGCACGGTGTGCCTGTACAATGGATTATATATATATGTATGTCATTTGTTTGGTTGCTAGATTGCAGGTACATGACACCGACTCCACCTGGTTACTCAGGTCTGAGCATGTCAAGACTCAACGAAAATGTTGATTGGGAGGTAGTAACATGGTTCATCCTAGTCTAGTCTTAAACCCAGTCACAGTACAACATCAGTTTTAGTTTGGAGTCTTTGGTTGTCTTGTTTGTCCTTGATTGGATCAATTTCTTGAAAGGAAAATTCTGTCAATTTTAATGATAGTTTATTATACTTTAATTTACTGTGGTTTTAATTAATTTTAAATGTTGAAAAATAAGATTTTACATTTTATTTAACTAATTAATTAGTTTGTTTGGTTAAGTAATTTAATTATTGGGATCAAATTCATTTAATTAAATAAATTAATAGATTAAATTAAAATTACTTTAATTGTGAATAGATTTAATTTTAAATTGGTTGATATGAGGGAAATGGTATTTTTTTTTAATTGTTAGATAAATAAATAAAATAAAGAAAAAGGAAAGTTGTATTTTTGAATATTGAAAATTTTAAATTATTTAAAAGCATGCAAATCTTGAAAAAAGGAAGAAATGAAAGATTGCCGAGAAGTTGTTGGAAGATATTTGTTTCTTCTTGACATGTGTGCCAGTGGAATTTATTTCTTTTTGGTTAAGAATTTTCTTGGAGGTTATCTGGGATTTGGGGAAATAGACGATTACTTTTTGTTCACAGGAAATGAAAAAAGAATAGTTCTCTATTAAAATTATTTTTAAAGAAATTGTGATTTCCCTGGTATTGTTGTATATTTCTAGAAGATCTCTTTGGCTGGAAGATCTTTTTGGTTGGTTTTAGCTTCCTTTGGATTTGGGTTTTCTGGAGAAGCTTTGGAGGATTGTACGCAATAGGCAACAGAGGCTTACTTCTACAGGCAGTTTTCAAGCTATAGGAAAACAGGTACTTTTCTTTGTATTTAATTTTTTTTCTTTAGAAAAGATTGTCTGAGGAAATATTTGTTTTAAGAAAGCTGTATTTCTTCTCGGATTTTTTTTGTAAATTGTTTTTGTAAAAATTTGATTTCCTCTCTGTGAAAATTATGAAAACAAAGAATTATAGAGAAATCAAAGAGTAAAACAGAGATTTATTTTTTTACAATAGAAAACCTACAGAAGAAATTGACAAAATTTTAGAAGGGTTTTATGTTAAAATCATCTGTTAAAATTGGAGATCAATTTGGGGATTTGTAATAAAAACCTCAGTTAATGTATTTATTACTTTGGGAATAAATTGTTTAGATTCGAAGCTTTTCCCAATTTCTTGTTGAAAACTTTGTTGAAAATTATTGCCTAGTTACAGTATTTTTTTGCTATTTAAATTTTATATATGTATTCATATATGTATAAATATATTAGTGATAAATACATATACATACATATACAAATACATATAAAAAATTATTGTTATTTTAATTAGCAGTGAGTTTTAATGTTTGCAAATCGTCGTACGTGAATATCTTCCGTCGAAAATTTTTTGTGATAAAAATATTTATAAAATAAATCCCTGTGTATATTGATGGCCGCAGGGTTTTTCCCCACAGCCGCCGCCATAAGGGAGGCGACGGTGGGAAAGGGATGAGGCCGTTCCCACAGCTGCCACCCCTAAGGGAGGCGGCGGTGGGAGTAGCCCTAGCACCACCCCACTACACTGGCTGGCCCTGTGTATGGAGCCAACGACTGGTATAAACATTATGGCTGCACCTAGTTAAAATTACCGCCGCCCTACATTTTGGCTGCGACTATTATGGGAATGGCCGCGGTTGTAAATTCGGTCAGACCCTAACTTAATAAGCATGTACAGTATTTGGAGTATTTCGGATTTCGAAAATATTGACATAAGAATATTATGTTAATCAAATTTTATTATTTATTATTTTTATTAAAATATATACATATATATATGTTTTAATATTATAGATTTGAAAATTGTATATAGTTATTTGTTTCAAAATTTAAAAGATTAAGAAATGATTCAGGTGCATGTGGATACATGTTATGTAGGAGATTAATTAGTTCTAAAATATTATGAATGAAAGAGTAAATTTAGTCTTTATTTTTATGTGAAATTGAGGAAGTTAGAATTAGATTATTTGATAGTGAATTTTAATCAAGTTGACTTGTTTACATGCAAATCATATTGAATGACTGGATTTAGTAAATCCTAATGTAGATTCCTATTGTTTCAATTTGCTTCAAATTGTGTTTCTTTTATTGGGAAAATTGGGGAATGTTTTAGATGTACAGGTTTTCTAGACAAATTGTAAAATGTGGGAATTGTGATTGTTAAGTTGAATCCTTGTGTTGGCTAAGGTTGTGTACATGATTTTTATATGGTGTTTAGACACCTAATTTTATGAACATAGACTTGATGTTCGTTATGAAAAGTGTAGAATTATATGTTGTATTTTTGTACACCTTGTTTACCTTAGTCAGGGAAACTTAGAATTCCTTTGTTATGTTTAGGGGAGTGGCTTTGTGTGAGAGCCGGCACACAAAGTGGTGTCAGGGTAACTTACAAAGAGTTAGTAAATCAGTGATAACTAAACAACATAGTAGTTAGATTAAAATCTTTAATAAGATTATTATGCCTCACTTATAGACTCTAGAGCTAGTTCAGTCCTGAGTATAAGTTGAGAAGGCCTAGAATGGAAAATCAATATATTGTTACTTTAAAAGATATTCGATTCTGCAATAGTTTGCAAATGGGGCCGAGTTTCGTAAGAAGTTACCAGGGTAACCCAACTTGGGGGCCGGAACCTAGGAAGAAACACCAGGGTAACCTTTGCAATGTTGTGATGAAACTCCACCTAAAATAACAGTTACCTTGTGTACTTAGCACATTTGATTGTCTTAAATCTCGAAGCAATGTAACCATCAATTAGTTATGTACTTGTGTCTAGGGTGAATAGGTTATGTCTAGGTAACCATATTACTATCTCCTAGCATGGGGGGTGGACCTACGGGTACCACATGGTTGGGTGGAACGTGCACCTTACTCCATTGGGTCCCCAGTTTATGATCATGGCAACGAGAGCTTCATGGAAGGAGAGCTCATACTTGGATTTATATGTACTTTCTTTATTGCATTATTGGAAATCTTGTACTTGAAACATACCTCAATTGTTTATGAGGTGAACATTTGAAATATGTAAATTGTAATCTATTATTTGAACTACCTCATCTAAAGAATGAGTATTGTAATATCATTTCAAATGCAATGTAAGAAATCATGTTTGTACTTTATACTATTATGAATGGAATTCAAATGTTATGCAATGTTTACTTTAAGTTTATGTTAATTAAATATATGCAATGGTAAATACTAAAGTCGTCTATGAAATCTCAAGTAGTGTAATGTCGCGTAACTTAGTGAATGTATGCAACTAATTAAGTTAATATTAACACTAAAAAAAAAATTATTACACTTATATAGACAAATGCAACATTCTTTAGGTTATAAGACAGGGCATTACAACTTCTAAAATTGGCATAGACCATATCAACTACTCAAAAAAGATCTAAAAAGGAAATGTGCATGACACATAATAAATAAAAATCTTATTCAAACTTTGGAGCGAAAACTAAAAATAAAGGTGGAGTATGGTCTAATATCATATCGCTGCATTCGAACAAGCTGCTAAGTCTCGTTAGATAGACTATAGCTTTGTATTACCATATCCACAATCTTGTAAATAACATATGAAAACTAAATAAGTGAAAATGGAAAAAGACACTACATTGTCTATTGTGGATTTAATCTTAATATTTATACATCACACAATGCAAGTAACAATCCAAAATGAATATATAAGACAAATTATTTAAAATGTAACTCACATCCTACTTCACTTTTCCAATGTCTATCTCTACATCGTCAACAACACATGTTGTCATACCTTCACATCTAAGTGCATTCTCACTTTGTTTAGCTATGATTAGCTTCAAAACTGCTCTAAAAAGGTCACAAACATATACTATAATGCATTAATTCCAACTATTTACCATCTCTAAAAGAAATGACATTTCAATTTACCCAACAAACAATGTATGATGTTTATTAGCTACAATATGAAAATAATACCTAGATATTTGATCAATATGTTTGGCTATCTATGTATTGTTTCTTATTCTTGTGTACCCATGGTTTTTTGTGAATACATAAATTGGTTCAAATCATACCTCCTCACATTGTTGCAGTAGTATTTAGAGTTGTATAGCAGAGTGTTGATGACAAACAATAAACTGTTGGCATAGATCCCTACAAAACCAACAACCACTGGAAAAGACACTATGCAATGCATCTAAAATGAACAACCATCTTTTTGTTTCAACAAACACATATATATAGATACACATACATACATACATATATAATATATATATATTATATATGTATATATATATATATTATATGTATGTATGTATGTGTATCTATATATATGTGTTTGTTGAAACAAAAAGATGGTTGTTCATTTTAGACATAAATATGTATATACACACCTGATTATATGCAAACACAGGTGTATATATACATATATATATGCACATATATCAAGACATACATATATCTAAGAACATATGCATTGAAACATACATATACATCCATACATTTAAGTATGTACATATATGTATACATACATACATATATATATGCATAGATACATATATATGTATACACATCTACATAGGGAAAATGCAAATATATATGTATATATACATTCATATATACATATGTAACTGTATGTGTGTAGAGTTATATATATGCATATGCACATACATATAGACACATATATACAAGTATGTATACATAGCTTTATATATACATATCTACACATGCATATATATGTATGTGTCATTTTGTAGTTTTTTACATGTTTGTATTTTATGGGTTAACGTCTACTATTTTTTTTGGTTTGCATTTTGTGCAGACAAGAATCACATTGCAATTGCACTTTAATATATTAAATAGCAACAAAAATTAGGTCAAAGCAATTGGGATATATCTGGGTATTAAATCTTTGAATTTGACACCATTGTAGCCTCAGGTCTTAACACCACTATGCATTAATAGCAACTACACTTGAATCTATTTAGAATAAATAAAAAAATAGATCTAATTAAATACAAAATGTAGAGCACACACATATATATAGACATACATATATGCACATATATATAGATCTATATATGTATACATAGAAATACACACACACACACACATATATACAAACATACAAATACATATGTATATATACATACCTATATATATACTTGCATATATATATATGTCTGTGTGCACATATGTACATACATACATACATACGTATAAACACACACACACACACACACATATAAGATCCTTTTTACTTAACATGCATTGAACGTAACAACATAATCCATTGATGGGAATTTCACTTCAATGTATTTACCACAAATCAATATCTGCTAATCAAAATTGAAAATGGGATTATATGCATACAACATGTGACCCGTAATTCGTAATACCACATGCCCACAAAAAAATTTGTAGCAATGACACATGCATAATAGAAGACCATCACAGTATAACTGCTTTTTACATTGCATTGCTCTCAAATATAAATTGCAACTGCACAATATAAAGAGCTAAAAATCAACACACCATATGTCAATGACCAGACAATTGCAGGAAAGAACATAAACATGATCTTAACAATTCAAAATAGAAACCATTGGAAGAAGTCTTATCTGTACAAAATATTCATTACATGCATCCTTTGAAACATCAACCATATATCAATTATATCATGTATAGATAGACAACTTCCAATGTTTATCACTGTTTCATGTATAGACAATTCACTTGAAGCGAAGTAATACACATTGCCAAAAAAAATGTGTAAGCTTTGTTTCAAGACATTTGGAAAGCCAATCAAGACTTGTAGAGAAATAGAAACCAACAGATGAAGACACTTATTGATAAAGAAACCTAACAATTAAAACATTGAAAAATGCAAAAAAAGAAAACTGCAAAAGCACGGTTTTTCAACGGTGAGACAACAGATATAAACACTCTTACAACACACAAATTCCACCTTCATCAAACAATCCCAACAAATGGAAATCATCCCTACGTAAATGCAAAATATATACATATTATATAATATATATGTACATATTTGTACATACTATTGTATATATGCATACACACACATACAAACACACACACACATATATATATGGATACACACATATACATATATTGGATTTTGACATTTTCATCATGATTTTGTATTTTTTGAATCCAAATTAATTTTCTTCTTCATGGAATACTTATACACAAAATTAAAACTTCATATCATAAGCCACTAATGATAACTACACTTCATTCTACTTGAACTAAATCATAAAAGAAAAATAGTAAATATAATTGCATTGCTTAAAATTCCATGCATACCCCTACAATAATCTTTATTGTTAATTTCCAATGTGTGTGCCCATGCATTGCAAGTGCATTTTTATTTATTAATTAGTGGCTATGCATTATCACAACCACCCAAAAAATTTCACAAGCCTTAGCTTTTTTGTCCAATAGGAACTCTATCTCTTTCACAAACCTTATTCTTTTGACAACAAAAAATAACCCATAAAATCAGGTCACGATTGCAAAGCATAGAAGAAGAAAGCCTAAACCATATTTACACTCATAGACACAACCTGAGCAAATGGAAAAAGAAAAAAAATAACTTTCCTCAATAGAATTAGAACTTGAAAACCCAAAAAAAATTAAAATATGAACTATTCTCATCTTCATCGGATAAATTGAAATGCAACTAACTATTTAACTCAGCAACAAACACTAACTCATAAACAATAGGGAATAATATAAATAAACACACAAAATACAAACAACAAGCAATAGACAGTGACCCATAAAATGCAAATTTGTAAACCACTATAAATGACACTATAAAAGACATACAACCCTACAAAGGCTTCGTCTTTCACCCCCCATACAACATATATAAACCCATTCACTAGACATGGATTTAATGATTTTATACCCATACATTTTCCATTTACTTACACCTAATTTTTATTTTCATTTAAAAAATTCAAGTGCAATTGCAGTGCATACATGTCAAGCAAATATTACTTTCATTCTTAATCATGACAAGCACACTATCATGCTAAGTCCTTCACTCAAGAAGAAAGACTAACCCCTAAACACACTCAGACAAACAACCTCAACGAATGAGAAAACAATGCAAATAACACTTTGGTCAATAGAATTTAAACTTGAAGCCCAAGAAATACTTCAAATATGAACAATTCTCATTTTCACCCAATAAATTGAATTTCACCTTGCTACTTCCATTCTTAATCATGGGTAGTAGAGAAATCCACATTAACAAATTACAACTTGTTAAGTATCTAACTCAACAATAGATAGTAACCCATAAAAGCAACTCATGATTGCAAAGGACCGAACAAGAAAGGCTAACCCATATTCAAACTCACATAAACAACCCGAGCAAATGGGAAAACAACACAAATTATACTTTTTGCAATAGAATTTAAACTTCAAAACCAATAAATATTCAAAACACAAACTATTCTCATCTCCATCCAATATATTGAAATGTAGCTAACTATTTAACTCGGCAACAAACACTAACCCATAAAGAATAGTGAAGCATAGACATAAACACACAAAATACCCATAAAAGCTCTTTCACAAACCTTAGTTTTTCAAGAAATCCTAACCCATTCACACCCATTGACACAATATGAGAAAATGGACAAAGAACACAAATAATACTTTCCTCAACAGAATTAGAACTTGAAAACCCAAAAATATTTAAAACATAAACTATTCTCATCCTCACTGGATAAATTGAAATGCAACTAACTATTTAACTCAGAAACAGACACTAACCCACAAAGAATAGTGAAGAATAAACATAAACACAAAAAATGCAAACAACAACAAACAATAGACAGTGACCCATAAGATGCAAATATGTAAACCACTATAAAATGACATTGTAAAAGACATACAAGCCTACAAAGGCTTCATTGTTTGCTCCCCATACAATAGATATAAACCCGTTCAATAGACACAGATTTAATGATTTTATGTACCCAGACATTTTCCATTTAATCACACCCAATTTTTTATTTCCATTAAAAAAATTCAAGTGCAATTGCAGTGCATACATGCACCCATAAATACACTTGGACAAACAACCTCTATAAATGAGAGAACAATGCAAATAAAACTTTGGTTGACAAAATTTAAACTTCAAGCTCAAGAATACTTTAAATACGAAAAATTCTCATTTTCACCCAATAAATTGAAATGCACTTAACTACTTCCATTATTAATCATGGGTAGTAGAGAAATCCACATTAACAAATTACAATGTCAAGTATTTAATTCAACAATAGACAACAACCCATAAAAGCAACCGACAATTGTAAAGGACCGAACAAGAAAGGCTAACCCATATTTACACTCACAGAAACAACCGAAGCAAATGGGAAAACAACATAAATAATACTTTGCTCAATAGAATTAAAACTTCAAAACCAAGAAATATTCAAAACATGAACTATTCTCATCTTCATCCAATAAATTGAAATGTAACTAACTATTTAACTTAGAAACATACACTAACCCATAAAGAATAGAGAAGAATTGACATAAAGACACAAAATGCAAACAATAACAAACAATAGACATTGAATTGTAAAATGCAAATATGTAAACCACTATAAAATGACAATGTAAAAAACTATAAAGCCTTTAAACAGACACAAATTTAATGATTTTATTCCCAGACATTTTCCATTTACTTACACCTAATTTTCATTTTCATTCAATAAACTCAACTACAGTTGCAATGCATGACTGCACTCGGTAGAAATTAACCATAAAATGCACATATGCAAAGAACTATAAAATGAAACTGTAAAAGATGTAGGAACTTACAAATGCTTCATTTTTTAATTCCAAATTTTTAGACATAAATGAAAAAATCAATGCATAAAAGATAGAGTAACTTACAGACACCACCTTTCTTGCTTCCAACACTATAGATGAAAACCCGGTCCCAATAGACACAAATTTCAGACTCATCAAACAACCTGAGCATATGACCAAACAACACAAATACCACTTTGCATGACAAAATTAAAACTTAACACTATAACCCACTAATCACGGCTATACTTTAGTATGCTCACAATAAATGAGAAGACACAAATAGTAAATGCAAATGTACTACTCAAGACGCCACACATCCCCATGATGAATACATGCAAAGACACGACTATACAAAAAAATCATGAAATATTTCCAATAGCAAAGCTCCCTACAATAATTATTATAATTAAAAATATTTACAAAATGCCAAAACCATGAGGAAAATTACACCTATCAATCACAAATTTGCAAAAATAGGAAAAAATTTACTTTTTCTAAATATTTCCTGGAACATAAGCCATACTTTAGCATTATTTTCTAGTGCCATTCCCAAAGAACAATTTTAATATGCAAGATTGAGGTGATAACATTAGTTCCTCACCTTATAAAGGCAGGAACTAACAATCGCAAAGAACTACACGAGAAAACAAACTTCGAACATGAATATAATTGCAATTTAGTATACCTCCTAAATTTAAATAGAATAATTTTCTTGCAAGTGGAATAGGACGTAAATATATAAACTAGACATAAAAAAGAAACTAAACTTACAAATTTACGCCATAGCATATAAGGAAATTGATCTCCTATGCTCTCACATATGCAACAAATGGTCTCATTCATAGTCACCACCTGAGAAAAAAAAAGGACCTATCAACCTTAATAATAAATTATAGGAAATCTGTATAACCATGTATTTCAATTTTGAATGCTCAATAGTAGTAGCAGTCTTAGAGTAAGCATGTCAAACACTATAAACAATGCCACTTATCCACAAACACATATGCAATGAAAACATGTATATAGTAAAAAACATTAGAAAAGTATAAGCCTATCACAATTATGAACACAACATTGATTTTTTTCCTAATTTCCTCATTGGCTAGTGGTATTTTCCTCATGGCTTTCTCATTTTCTAATTTGCTTAAAGAATAATAATTATTGTAGGAAAATTTGCTATTGGAAATATTTCAAGAGTTTTTTTGGTATAGTCATGTCTCACCATGTACTCATCATGGGGACGCATGGCATCTTTAGCAAAAAAAATTGCATTTACAATTTGTGAGCTCTCATTTATTGTGAGTAGACTGAAGTGCAATTGTTATTAGTGACTTATGGTGCGAATTTTTAAATCTGTCAAGCAAACTATTATTTGTGTTGCTTTTTCATTTTCTCAAATCCATGGAAAATCAGACATATCTTGAACAGGTAGACATCCTTCAATGTCTATCACTTTTTTCATGAACACGCAATATATTTGAATTTTGAAAAATATGAAACAAAGGCTGAAATATCATAAACAAATTGCAAAGCTGCAAAAATAGAGATTCATCCATAAGAACACTGATTGGTAGGCAACAATAGAGATTAAAAAATTGCCAAACTATACATAGCAATTCAGATAATGAAATTTGTGCCTGTTGACTTGGTTTATGTTTATTGTATTGGAAGCAAAAAATGAGTCACTTGTAAGTTCCTATATCTTTTAAAATGTCATCCTATAGTTTTTTACATCTTTGTATTTTATGTGTTAATGTCTATTGTTTCTTGATGTTTGCACCCTGTGGGTTATTCTCTACTCTTCCCTACCTTTTAATGCTTTTATGGATTAGTCTTTGCTCTTGACTAGAAGACTTAACACCATAATTCATTAATGCCATCTTTTGTGCTGGGCATGGTAAAGACATGTATGAAATGAGACTCAAAATCGGTTCCAAGTACTTGCAAAAATTTTGCATATAAAATCATTAAATTTGTATTTGTTGAAAGGATTTATGTCTATTGTATGGGTGGGAAAAGACAAAGCATTTTTAATTCCGTATGTCTTTTACAGTGTTGCTCTATAGTTTTTTTACATCCTTCCATTCTATGACTTAATATGTATTGTTTATTGTTGGCTCCATTTTGTCTTTCGATGTCTATTCTTCACAATTCTTGATTATTTTCATCAGCTAGATTCTATTGTTGAGTTAAACACCTAACAATATAACTCATTAATATCAAATTTTTTTGCTAACTTGGGTTAAGTATAAAGCTTACAAAGGTAGAAAATTCAATGTGTGTTGTTTTAACATGGAATTTTAGCATTTCCTAGTCACTAATTCTCACTCATTGCTATTGGATTGAAATGCAGCTGGCATTAATCGATCCCTCCACTATATTTTTAAGACTATTGAGTGAAGCATTACCTGCATTGTCTAATCAGATTGAAAAATTATTCCTTGACAATAAAACATGTAAAAAATTCATTTGTAATCTCACATATCTTTTACATTGTCTTTTCTCCATTGTTTAATCAACTGCTTAGATTGTTTGATGAGAATGAAATCTGCTTCTCTTGAGTCTAAAACTTGTTATATATTTTACATTACTATTTACTTCTTTTTTTCTATATACTCTATAACTGTCTAGTTCTCTCTTTTCCATCATCCATGATGCAACTAGTCTATTATCTACCATAGTAGCATGCCAACTATAACTCGGCCTCATAAACAAAGATTAGACCTAGCCAAATGTCAAAGCTCCCAGTGTAAATTCTATAATATTTCACAAACATGCAATGCCATGGATGCCAGCTGCATTTCAATCAATTATATGAGAATGAGAATTTTTCCAATTGGAAATATAGTAGTGTGTTTGTATGAACTGAGAGATTTTTTTAGAAACCCTAACCCATGCAAACAACCAGTAGTAACAAATGGCGAGAATATGGGAAAAGAAAAATGGCACTTAAATTTATCTTGCGTTCCATGGAATTATTCTACCAAAACATAGTCCCACCTAGTTTTTTTCAAAGTCTCCATCCAATCCAAGTTAATTGTATATCCATGAAACAATAATAGTTATTCAAAAATGTCCACTTGTTCAAGATATATGTATTCACTTGTCCATGTCTTTATCTATGAGCAATATGCACATGTTGAAGAAATCACTGTCAATATGTCTCGAGGATAATTTACATTGTTAGTAGTACTTTCCTTGCCTAATTGGAAATATTCATGCATGGTTGCATAGATTTTAGTTACTATTAAGATTGATAGGTGCCTTGATACTAGAAGAAATAGCTTACTGTTTGAAGACAATGAAGAGATGTAGCTATAAAGATCAAAATCACTTCAAGAAAATAACATTTTTCTTTTGTCATTCTAGCTACCTTTCTAAAGAGAACATTTCCAACATTTGAAGAAGAAATTTAACAACAGCATTGCCACAACTCTAACTGCCAAAACAATAACAATTGGTAGCAAATTGTTGAAAGCCAAACAAGATTGAAATACAATTTGGAAGAGGGACTTTTGCAATTGGCACAGACCATATGAAATGCATCAAAGAAGATCTAAAAAGGACATGTGCATAACACATTTAATAAATAACAATATTATTCAGACTATGGAGTGCAAACTAAAAAAAAAGGTGGAGTATGGTCTAATACCATGTCAATGCATTCAAACAAGCTGAAAAGTCTCATTAGAAAGACTATAGCTTTGTAAGACCATATCCACAATCATATAAACAACATAAGAAAACTACATAAGTGAAAATGGAAAAAGACACTACATTGTCTATTGTGGATTTAATTTTAATTTCTATACGTCACACAATTCAAGGAACAGTCCAAAATTAACATATAAGACATAATATTTAAAATGTAACTCACATCCTACTTCACTTTTCCAATGCCTATCTCTACATCGTCAATAGCACATGTTCTCATACCTCACATCCAAGTGCATTCTCACTCTTTTTAGCTACAATTAGCTTCAAAACTACTCCAAAAAGGTCACAAACATATACTATAATGCATTAATTCCAAATATTTACCATCTCTAAAAGAAATGACTTTGCAATTTACCCAACAAAAAATATATGATGTTTATTAGCCACAATATGAAAATAATACCTAGATATTTGATTAATATATTTGGTTGTCTATGTATTGTTTCTTATTCTTGTGTACCCCATGTGGTTTTTTGTGAATGCATAAATTGGTTCAGACCATACCTCCTCACATTATTGCAGCAATATTTGAAGTTGTATAGTAGAGTGAACTGGTGAAAAACAATAAATAGTTGGCATAGATATCTGCAAAACCAACAACCACTAGAAAAGACACTGTGCAATTCATCTAAAATGAACAACAATCTTTTTGTTTCAACAACCACATATATATAGATACACATACATATATATCCATATATATATACACACACACACACCTGATTATATGCAAACGCGGGTATACATAACTATATATATCTACACACACACAAACACATATATATGTGTATATATCAAGATATATGTATATATGTAAGAACATATGCATTGACACATACATATACATGCATACATTTAAGTATGTACATATATGTATACATACATACATTCATATCTATATATATATATATATATGCATACACACATATATATGTATAAAGATTTACACCAGGGAAAATATAAATATATATCGTATATACATATGTATATATATACACATGTAATTGTATGTGTGCAAAGTTATATATATGTATATGCACATACATATGGACACATATGTACATGTATGTATACATAGCTTTATATATACATATCTACACATGCATATTTATGTATGTGTCATTTTGTAGCTTTTTACACGTTTTTATTTTATGGGTTAATGTCTATTGTTTGTTGTTTGCATTTTGTGCACACAGGCATCACATTGCAATTGCACTTGAATCTATTAAATAGCAATGAAAATTAGGTAGAAGAAATTGGGATATGTTTGGGTATTAAATCATTAAATTTGACACCATTGTAGCCTCAGGTCTTGACACCATTATGCATTAATAGCAATTGCACTTGCATCTATTCAAAATAAATGAAAAATAGATCCAAGTCAATGGAAAATTCAGAGCACACACATATATATAGACACACATATATGCATATATATATACATAGATTTATATATATATATATGCACAAACATATATATCTATATGCACACATATTATGTATATATACACACATACAAATATATATGTATATATATACATATGTATGTATATATACATACCTATATATATACTTGCATATATGTATGTCTTTGTGTACACCCATGTACATACATACATACATATAGAAATGCATATATATGTATGTATGCATATATATACATATATGTGTGTGTGTGTGTGTGTGTAGATAAGATCCTTTTTACTTGACATGCATAGAATGTAACAGTATAATCAATTGATGGGAATTTCAGTTCAATCTATTTACCACAAATCAATATCTATTAATCAAAATTGAAAATGGGATTATATGTATACAACATGTGACCCACAATTCGCAATACCGCATTCCCACAAATAAAATTTACAGCAATGATGCATGCATAGAAGAAGAGCATCACAATAAAACTGCTTTTTACACTGTGTTTCTCTCAAATATAAAGAGCCAACAAACAACACACCATATGTCAATGACCGGGAAATTGCAGGAAAGAACGTAAACATGATCTTAACAGTTCCAAATAGACACCATTGGAAGAAGTCTTATTTGTACAAAATATTCATGACATGCATCATTTGAAACATCAACCATATATCAGTTATATCGTGTACAGATAGACATCTTTCAATGTCTATCACTATTTCATGTACAAACAATTCACTTGAAGTGAAGTAATACACATCACCCAAAAAAAATGTGTAAGCTTCATTTCAAGACATTTGGAAAGTCAATCAAGAAATAGAGAAACAAGAAGCAACAGATGAAGACACTTATCGATAAAGAAACCTAACAATTAAATCATTTCAAAAAGGGAAAAAAAAACCTACAAAAAAATTGTTTGTCAACTGCAAGAGAACATATATAAACACTCTTACAACACACAGATTCCACCTTCATCAAACAATCCCAGTAAATGGAAATAAGCCCTACGTAAATGCAAAATATATACATATTATCTATATATATTTGTACATACTATTGTATATATGCATACAGACACACACATATATGTATATATGGATACACATTTATACAAATGCACATATACATATTCTTTGTACATAAATTTTTTTCCAATCTCCTCACTGGATTTTGACATTTTCATCATGATTTTGTATTTTTCAAATCCAAATTAATTATCTTCTTAATGGAAGACTTATAGACAAACTTAAAACTTCATACCATAAGGAACTAATGATAGTTGCACTTTATTCTACTTGAACTAAATCATAACAAGCAAATAGTAAATGTAAATGCACTACTTAAAACGCCATGCAGCACCCTACAATAATCATTATCATTAATTTCCACTATGTGCACTCATGCATTGCAAGTGCATTTGTATTTATTAATCAGTGGCTATGCATTATCACAATGCAATAAAATCACAAGCCTTAGTTTTTCTCTCCGGTAGGGACTCTAGCTCTTTCACAAACCTTAGTTTTTCAACAATAGAAAGCAACCCATAAAAGCAGGCCACAATTGCAAAGCACCGAACAAGAAATCCTAACCCATATTTAAGCTCACAAACATAACCTAATCAAATGGACAAAGAACACAAACAATACTTTCCTCAATAGAATTGGAACTTGAAAATCCAAAAACATTTAAAATATGAACTATTCTCATCTTCATCAGATAAATTGAAATGCAACTAACTATTTAACTCAGTAACAGACAATACCCCATAAATAATAGCAAATAATAGACATAAACACACAAAATGCAAGTAACAACAAACAATAAATAGTGACCCATAAAATGCAAATATGTAAACCACTATAAAAGGACACTATAAAAGACATACAACCCTACAAAGGCTTTGTCTTTCGCTCCCCATACAACAGATATAAATTTGTTCAATAGACACGGATTTAATGATTTTATACCCAAACATTTTCCATTTACTTACACCCAATTTTCATTTTCATTTAAAAAATTCAAGTGTAATTGCGGTGCATACATGCCGAGCAAATATTACTTTCATTCTTAATCATGATAAGCACACTATCATGCTAATTCCTTCACTCAAGAAGAAAGACTAATCCATAAACACACTCAGACAAACAACCTCAATGAATGAGAAAACAATGTGTGGTTGACAAAATTTAAACTTGAAGCCCAAGAAATACTTCAAATACAAACAATTCTCATTTTCACCCAATAGATTGAATTGCACCTAGATACTTCCATTCTTAATCATGGGTAGTAGAGAAATCCACATTAATGAATTACAGTTTTAAGTATCTAACTCAACAATAGACAACAACCCTTAAAAGCAGCCCATAATTGCAAAGGACCGAACAAGAAAGGCTGACCCATATTCACACTCACAGAAAAAACCCAAGAAAATGGGAAAACAAAATAAATAATACTTTTCTCAACAAAATTAAAACTTTAAAACCAACAAATATTCAAAACATGAACTATTCTCATCTTCATCCAATAAATTGAAATGCAACTATTGAACTCAACAACAGACACTAACCCATAAAGAATATCAAAGGATAGGCACAAACACACAAAACACCCATAAAATATTTAAAATACGAACTGTTCTCATCCTCATCAGATAAATTGAAATGTAACTAACTATTTAACTTGGGAATAGACACTAACCCATAAAGAATAGCGAAGAATAAGCATAAACACACAAAATGCAAACAACAACAAACAATAGACAATGCCCCATAAAATGCAAATATGTAAACCACTATAAAACGACACTATAAAAGACATACAAGCCTACAAAGGCTTCGTCTTTTCCTCCTCGTACAACAAATATAAACATGTTCAAGAGACATAGATTTAATGCTTTTATACCTAGAAATTTTCCATTTACTCACACCCAATTTTCATTTTCATTAAAAAAATTCAAGTGCAATTGTAGTGCATACATGCACCCATAAATACACTAGGACAAACAACTTCAACAAATGAGATAACAATGCAAACATGCACCCATAAATACACTCGAACAAACAACCTCAGCAATTGAAATGCACCTAGCTACTTCCATTCTTAATCATGGGTAGAAGAGAAATCTACATTAACGAATTATGGTGTCAAGTATTTAACTCGACAATAGACAACAACCCATAAAAGTAGCCCATGATTGCAAAGGACTGAACAAGAAAGGCTAACCCATATTTACACTCACAAAAACAACCCAAGCGAATGGACAAACAACACAAATAATACTTTGCTCAACAAAATTAAAACTTCAAAACCAAGAAATATTCAAAACATGAACTCTTCTTATCTTCATCCAATAAATTGAAATACAACTAACTATTTAACTTGGCAACAAAAGGTAACCCATAAAGAATAGCGAAGAATAGACATAAAGACACAAAATGCACACAACAACAAACAATAGACATTGACCCATAAAATGCAAATATGTAAACCACTATAAAACGACAATGTAAAAAACTATAAACCCTTTCAACTGACTCAGATTTAATGATTTTATTCCTAGACATTTTCCATTTACTTACTTCTAATTTTCTTTTTCATTCAATAAACTCAACTGCAGTTGCAATGCATGACTACACTCAGTAGAAATTAACCATAAAATGCACAGATGCAGAGAACTATAAAACGAGACTGTAAAAGATATAGGAACTTACAAATGCTTCGTTTTTTAATTCCAAATTCGTAGACATAAATGAAAAAAAATCAATGCGTAAAAAATAGAGTAACTTACAGATGCCACCTTTCTTGTTTCCAACTTTGTAGATGAAAAATCTCCCAACAAACACAAATTTCAAACTCATCAAACAACCTGAGTATATAACCAAACAACACAAATACCACTTTGCATAATAGAATTAAAACTTAACACCATAAATCACTAATGACGGTTACACTTTAGTATGCTCACAATAAATGAGAAGACGCAAATAGTAAATGCAAATGTATTGCTTAAGACACCATGCATCCCTATGATGAATACATGCCAAGATACGACTATACAAAAAATTCGTGAAATATTTTCAATAGAAAAGCTCCCTACAATAATTATTATAATTAAAAATATTTACAAAATACCAAAACCATGAGGAAAATTACACCCGCCAATCACAAAATTGCAAAAATAGGAAAATAAAATTGCTTTTTTTAAATATTTCCCAAAACATAAACCATACTTTAGCTTTATTTTCCAATGCCATTCCCAAAGCGCAAACTTAACATGTAAGATTGAGGCAATAACATTAGTTCCCCGTCTTATATAAATAATGACTAACAACATTTCTTATCATAATGATAGTTTAAAATAATAAAGACTTCAACCAATAACTTCTTTGTAATGATAGATCTAATTCAGAAAAGTTGTTGGACTAACAATAAGAGAAAATGTTCAATGATCCCAATCTCTATAGTATATAACTTAATCATAAAAATCATCAAGGATGGTTTAAAACACAAACCAAACCTGTGATGTACAATATATTTATTAAAAAGAACTTCCAAAAACTTTTTGAGCAAAAGCCATTGGCAAGCTATATTCCACAATCCTTCCCTATGTTCTACTTGTTATATTATATATGACTTAATAGTAGTACGTTCTTATTGCTAACTTTTTCTTGATGCCAATCCAAGCCCTCCTTTCTTGCAAACTTCTACAGAAATCCTATTTACTCCTATACCAAACTATTTCATATATTAGGATTAAAATAGAAAAGCAGACAGAGCATAAAATTCTACCATTATAATGGACAGATGAATTTTGTCAATTGCTGTAGTTGAACAGCCTTAGAAATGTATACAAATAAAGGAAGCACAGTCAATGCATGGAACCTGTTTGACAGAATAACTCTAAGAAATGAAGTCTCTTGGATTTCATGATTGATAAATATACACAATTGAAAATGTAGAAAAGGCTTTAGAAAATTTCAAGAAAATGAAACTGGCAGGTGTAAAGACAAACTCTAACCTTCAAAACATAAAGGACAATAAAATTTATTAGATAAAGTAGTTGTAACTATTCTGGTAGACATGAATACAAAACGTGGAAGAAAAACACAAGGCTTGTGAAGTATTTCATATATTTCCTACAGAAAACGCAGACACAAGGGATACCACGATTGCAGGAAATTCTTAACCTGCAATTCTATTTATTTTCTCTTCTTAAACGCCCATTAAATGGAAACAAATATTTCATTAAATCTTTACAGCTGCTACTCCACTGTTAAAATTAGGCAATTAATGAATTGATAATGAGATGACCATTACGTTGGAATCTTTACAAAAATCCAACTTTATAATGTTTTTATTATTTTATTAAATGAATTGAAGATTATTATTATTATTTTAATTTATTTTTAAAAAATCAAGATAAATAGTCATTCAAGAGGGTTGTGACAATTATCTATAAAGAAGAAAATATGATTGTATCATAGAATGGGTCATATAAATGAGAAGTGTCTAAAGATTTTGAAAAATAAAAATATTATAGATGTTTTGAATGATAGTGATCATGTGTTTGATTTTTGTGAACATTATATATATGAAAAATAAAATCGCATTCATTTTTAGTCTAGTTCTCACAAATCTTCTAAGGATTGGATCTAATTTACTTTGATGCTTTTGATCCTCTAAATATTAGTTTGAATTACATGTTCTAACTCTTTGCACTGTGTATCTTTCATACATAACTACTCTAGAAGGACATGAATATATTCTCTTAGAAGTATATCTAAATTATTTGGTTCTTTTATAGAGATTAAGGTTCTTGTGAAAAATTAAACTAGTTGAAGATTAAGGTTTTGAGAACTAATGCATTTGGTGGTGATTTTTTTTTAGTAGATTTTGATAGATTCTATAAGGAGCATGGTTAGAGAGACATGTGACACTTCCATGTACTTGTTAGTAGAGTTTGATTGTAAAGAGAATGAACGTGACCCTAATAGAGAGGGAGATGAGTATGCTTAGTAGAGATAGCTTGGAAATTTTTTTTGGGAAGAAGTGGTTGCTATGATTTTAGATATATGATTAATAGGTTTCTTATGTTAGCTCTTATAAATAAGACTCTTATGGAAACTTGGTCAAACAAAAATACCTCATTACTTCATCTTTGTGTTTTTAGGTTGTAAACAATATGCTCATATGCATAAAGATAGATGGTAAAAACTATAAAAGAAGATATTTTTAAGTGTATCTTTATTAGCTATAATGTTGGTGTGAAAGGGTAAAAGCCTTAAGATCCTATGGCTTAGAAATGTTTGTATAATAGAAGTGTTATTTTTAGAGAAATTAAGCTTTCTCATATAGTATTGCAACTAAGATAGGAAGAAATATGTGGTTCAATTAACCCCAAATACATATAATATTGAATCAAAATCTCATGAAAAACTTGAAAAGGATAAGAGATTATATAGTTGTGATAGTTTGAAAGAGGAGATAAAACCATCACCTCAACTCTTGAGGAGATCCATTGATGATAGAAAAAAACTAGACAAGTATAATCATCATGATTAGAGATATATTTTTTCTTTGATTACTAGCATTAATGAGCTTAGAACTATAAATGGGTCTATGAAGAAATATGGGGGTACCAAAAAGTGCCCACAACCACTTTTTGGTCCATCCAAGAATAATGTGGGTGCATTATAAAACACTCATATTATTTGAAACATAAAAAATTAGCAAAGAGGCCAAGCTCATTTGAACTTAACCTCGCACCTTACAAACAATAGACAAAAAAAATAGAAAGTGCACATGCATTGTGAAGTTAACCAAACTACATAGTCAAAAAATTTCCATGGCATTGTCAAGGTCAAGGAGGTAGGGTTTGTTAGTTTTTAGTATAAAAATTGAATTAAATAACAACTTAAATTTTTTTTTGATTCAATTTTGTTTAATTTTCAAAAATTTAAAACCTCCATCAATTCATGAAAACCCTAGAATTGAAAATTGTAGTGAAGAATAACCCCAACAAACTCCAAAATTTCATCTTCATCATCTTGGGACACAAAGAAGCCTCCTAGGGAAAATTGAAAATAATAAAAGAGAGATTCAAGCTTTGATTAAAAGGTTGAGAAATATGAGTGGAACTAGTTCCCATTGATCTACCCTTATTGTTTTATTAGAATCTATCATCTCTAACACAGACTCCATGAGTGGCCAAATCAACATGCAATCAAACAAGAGGGAAGAGGAAAAAAGGGTAAGTGCACCAAGATGTGATACAAAAAGGGGATCTTAAGATGCCACTATTTAAAGTTTTTTATTAAAGTTTGACATTTGACAAGAAAATGAAGACAGTTACACTCAAAATTTGAATATGTAACAACAACACTTGAGAGTTGTAGTACTTTGAATCTACTTTCTAAATTACTACTTTTTCTAAATAGTGAAGATTAAGGGTTTCAAAAGGAGGAGCACACAAAGTGGTCCTTTTTTTTAAAGAAAACGTAACATTGCATCTAGTGTGCTCCGCCTAAAATGTTAACTTTTCTTTTTAATTTTCAAAAATTGCTTTGGTGAAAAATTAGCCAACACCATGTAGTTTATGTCAGATTTTTTTGGCTAGTTTTTTAATTAATATAATTCTTTTACTAATTCTCAAAGTGGACACATTCTGAAAAGTAAAAATTTGATGTGCTCACCCCTAAACTTTTTGAAAAATAATCGAAAATCAATTTTTTTTCAATAAATGTAGAATGACGTCTAGTTTCTAAAAATGTAAATTTGTTTCAAAATTTGATGAATGAGTAAAAAAATATCCAAAATACCGCATGTTGGTTTTTGACAAAAATGGACATGCTAACAAAAGAAATTAAAGATGAAAACCTTAACATAAACAAAACATGAAAACAAATATGGTTAGATAACTAAGAATGAGCTTAACTTCATTGTGGTATTTTTATAAATTTGCATTGAAACGCGTGCAAACCTGATGGAAGCATGACAAAAAATGAGAATTTTTTTTACCTTTTTAGAGAATATGTATTTGGCATGAAATGGTCATTTGACCCTTCAGGTTGGATGTGTAAGAAAAATCCAACTCAAAGGGTTGGTATTTCCCAATGCAAATCATTTGGTGCTAGCCAAATGAAAATGTATTTTTAGAATTCTAGAGCCAAATTCTCATTCACTTTCTCTCTCTCCTCCACTTTGATTAAGGCTTAGAGTTGAGGGTTTACAATTCATGATGGATAGTTAATATTTTACCTTTCACTCCCTCTATGCCTCCTTCCCTCTCTAATAATACTTCCCTTTCTCTCTCCATTTCTTCTCTCTCACCTCTCTCCCCTCTCTAGGTCTTTCCCACTCTCTCTCTTGTCGAACACACCTGAAGACTGAGGGAGGGGTGAATCATTCTAATCAAAAAATTAATCCCTTCTAGAACTTAAATATTTCAACACATTACAACCTTCTTTATCATATCAAAACCATTAAACAAAAAAATTGCAATGAAGGATATAGCAGTTTGAATATTCAACAACTTCAGAAGTTCTTAGCAATGAAAGATATAACAATTCTACTTCTAATCGGATCAACAACAAAGAAAGATGAAGCAAAGAACACTCATGCATAGGAGAACACTAGATTTACATGGAAAACCCAATGAGGTAAAAACCATGGTGAGAGTTAACTCACAATATAAAGGCTCACTGCCAAAAAGACTTGCAAACTAAGGTGCACTACCTTAGAGAAAGATATAAAGGACTTGTGGAACTAAAGCTAACATAATTTTAGGAGAAAGATACAAGGACCTGATGAGATTCACCATCTTAGAGTAGGATACAAAATGATTTAGAGAACTTACAACATTTGTCAAGAATTCACTTTGTTGACTAAGGCATTAAAGCCTTCTAATCTTTCTTCTTCAGACTATAGCACTAACTCTGTTGGATATTCAATAAATTCCACATTTACATTTCTTCACACTTGTACACTTGTCCATCTTGTTGCATCTGAAATGCTCTTTCATTTATATCCACCACAACTCTTCAGAACTTCAATTAGGTCAGCCAAGAAGATAATAAACAATGAATTCAACAAGTCGGCCACCAAATCATGACATGGACCTATTTAGAAGATAGAGAGGAAAAAATAAAACCTTATTACATCTTCTAATGTGATCCAAAATAATTCACACGTTGGCACACATTACCCTCAGTTTACATCAAGGAAACATATAGATGAAACATGAAGCATATAACTAGTTGGACCATCAACATTCTTCCAATTCTATTTACTCAAGGTGGTTCTAAACAAGATAGAGGACCTAAATATTACTTAACACATCTTCAAATGGTGGCACAAAATTCCAAGTACACAATGCAAGCAAAAGAATAAGCCCTATTGGGTAGATATCCATAAATAACCAAGAAATCCAACTCAAGACATAATGCAACACCAAAGATTCCAAAAAATAGCATGTGAACAACATGGGGATGTTCCATGAACATCCAAAAACAGTTTAAGAAACTTCTTTTATAATGTCATGCCACTAACAACCACCACAAATCAAACAAGAACATAATACTTCATTCAAGAAGCACATAACACATAGCCAAAATATATAACATTAACATATAAACTTGTGAACCACTTCAACACACGAAATTGGAATTGAGATGCTAAAAATACACAAAGAGCACATTAACCAAGACATAGGAGTAGAGACATCAATGTGGAGAAATGCAAAGTATTTTCTGGACTAGTCAGACAACCAACAACATTGCCAACCCTCTTGAAACCAATATTAGTCATTTCTTCAATAGAGAGTTATGTATTCTAAACATAAACAATATCAAAAGGATGCTCATGAATCAATTTCCTAGTATCCTTTTGATGGAGAGTGCTACCCAACCCTCTCACATTCCAAAAAATAACTATCATTTTTAGGAGCATAAGTGTGAGAATATAGTGTCTTGATAACACTAGATTCAACTAATGACTCACCTATCAATTTCACTTTTTTGATGATCCTTTTTCCTTCCAACCTTTGTATTTTTATCATTTCCCCCTTCTTAAATTTTATTCTATTGTAATTCTAGTAGTGGCATATTCTTATTTTTTCTTTCACATTTTGCCTCAAAGATAGGCCCTAGCTCGATAGAAGTTTGAGCACCATTTTCTTCCATTTTAATATCTTCCATCCATGTATCCTCCACGTAAACCCTCTTTATCCTAAGGGATATTTGGTTGTAATAAATCATGTGTATTTGACGAATTTAGATTTAGGGATCCCAAAACCTTAGAAACCTAAGGTGGTCTGAACGAGATGCTACAAAGCTTGATTGCTTAAAAGTGATACATTGGTTGGAAAGAATCTTGTCTTGTTCCATTGATACAATCCCCTCAAATCTTTCATGAATTTCAAATTTATTGTTGCAGAGGGACCTCTCATAGTATTATTTTATGCAATTTTTCCTATTCTCACCTTTTTATGAGGCTTTACAAGAATAAATTCATCTACATCAACTTGATCTAGATAAATTAGATTCTTTCCTTTTTCCCTTGGATTACCAACCTAAGAATCAGGGGAGAGATGAAAGGGATTGAGTGCCAACTTTGGTCAATTCCTTTGAATACATTTGTATTCATGATAAGTGTGATAATGAAAGGAAAGGGATTTGTAATCAATTTGT
Organism: Sequoia sempervirens; assembly: GCA_007258455.2. Classification (NCBI taxonomy): domain Eukaryota; kingdom Viridiplantae; phylum Streptophyta; class Pinopsida; order Cupressales; family Cupressaceae; genus Sequoia; species Sequoia sempervirens. The sequence continues at coordinate 43,613 of VDFB02142819.1, forward strand.
TGAATCGAGCTCATATTCCCTAATATAATTTCCAAAGATTTTGGAAGAGGCTTATTTAAATTTATTTCAACATAAATGCAAGCATAAGAAGCTATCTGTAAGGCCCCACCTTGCATGTGATTAGTAAAGACCTAATATGTTTTATGTGATCCTAAATAGATGGTAAGATGTATTATGGATGACAAATAGTGTGGTTATTTGATAATACTCTTGCTTATGCTACCTTGAATGTAAGACCTCGTTTCATATCCCCCATTTTATTTCAATCAAACAATTAGTTAGATAATTCATGATTATGATGAGATGAATGATGAAACTCTTTTTAGGATTCATGGGCATTAACCTTGATTTAATTATGATAGAAGCACATATGAATTGTTGGATATAACTTGAAAGAGATGGGTTATTTGGCATATTAAATTTTGGTAAATCGTTCATCGTTAATGTTATAGGAGTTTAAAATGAATTACTAAGGTGGTAAACAAAATGATGGAGTGAATATATTCCTGTATGGGAGTAAGTGTATATTTCCTTGGATTATCATGAAAATTGAATCTAGGTTCATTTGATGTATTAACATGTAAATAGTTCATGAGTGAAAATTATGTGAATTGGATTAGCTAATAATATGAAGAGATATATGATCTAACCATGCTGACCTTGGTAATGTGCAGGAATCGAATATGCAAATAGGAGGATGGATAAATATTGGGATCAAATCAAATATATCTTTGGGAAGTTCTAAGTGTAGCCCTATTGGACTTAGAAGGGTTTGAGGTTATATTTTTGTTTGGGTGATTATGTTTGAGTAGAATCCAATTGTAGGACATGTGATGTGAGTTTGGTTGGGGTTGGAACCCTTGGTCAAGATAAAAACTCGTATGGATTCTTTTTTGGGTTTTAAAAAGGGATTATTGAGTTAATTTCCTTGGTTTTTGAACAAGAATAGACCCCTATGACCCATACCTATGGGTTTGGAACCTTTTTGACATGTGAACTTGTCCTTGGAGTGTGAAAAGACCCCTCAAAGGTCCACATTCATGAATGTGACGAATTCAAAAAGTGTTGGGGCTTGGGAAGAGTGACTTGTCACTCTCAACCTCCCACTCCCCAAAAGCTCTTGGAATTGGCATAAGACTCACACATGTGTGAGCACTTGGGGAAAGAGTGTAGGTTTGGAGGATCCCTATATATCTCAAGAAGATGGAAGATTTGGGCATTGCCCACTTCTCCTCTTGGAGAACTCTAATGGAGATAGTAGAGAATGATCAAGATGGCTTGGCAGAGGAAAGAAGGTTCAAGGAGTTAGCCTCCTCATATAAAGAGATAAGTATTCTCTCCTACTACTATTTCCCTTTGTTATTGGTAGTAGGGATGTGAAATATGGAATGAATCATGGTGGAGAATGGAAGGTAGAAAACTTAGATACATTAAGTTTGTGCTATGTTAGTTTTATTTCTTTGTAAAAATGAGAAAAGGCTCCATGCATCATCTTGGAGCTAAGAGACTACCTTGCTCGGGGGTATGGCTAGAGCCCATGAGGCTCCATGACGCCATTATGGTAGGGAGGAGAGCAAGACTTCATCAGTTGTGTGTTTTTCATTGCACTTCTTTAGATTTGATTGTAGTATGGAAAGATAGTATCTTGTTGTAACATGAATAGAATGGAAAAGAGCAAGCCCTATTCATTTGCGTGTATTCATTGTATCCCTTAATATGGTTCATAGTATTGATGGCTAACATTCTGTTCCAGAATTTAAATAAAAGAAAAAAACAAGACTCATTCTTTGGTATACATTCCTTACAAGTTTTGAATAAGATGTTGAAGTTCATTTATGATGGGTTCTGCTTGAAATTTGTATTTAATATGGAAGAGTTTGTGTTTCGTCCATAATGGAAATGATAGGCTTTTGGATTCATACTATAAAATAAAAGAACTAAGGTCTGTGAATTCCCTGTAATGCACAACAGTAGCAAGAAATGTAAGTTTAATATTAATAGTAGTAAATAAGTGAACTGTTTATGAAATTGAATAATCTCTCTTTAGTTTTAAATCAATTACGCAAACCCAAAATGTAGCCTACGGGAAATAAATAAATAAATAAATAAACTCAAAAAAGAGAGAGAGAGAGAGAGAGAGATCCATAGTCAGTACTTTGGGGGGGGGGGATGGACTGGAACAGATACGAATTTAAGTATTTTATTGACAAAGCATGGAATAAACCTCTGCACTTTCCATTTTCAGCATTGTGGTATAGTCGCCTCACACTCATCCTTTATTTGAGCTCGTCTACCAAAGGCCTTCGGCATCCATCCCAAATTTTTCACTATCGCGTGATTTGTAAAAGCATATCGCATGTACTCCAATTCAACACCAAACTGCATCAGTGATTGCCTTCAGAATTTTGTTATAAAATCAACACTTCGAGTACAATTGACAGGGAAATGCACTGACTCCTCTTGGTCTTCAGAATCAAGCCACATCTTAAATTTTCTTTTCTTGTTCCTTGGATTTTCTTTAGATGCACCCGTGGATACCATCTTGTTCGCCTAGAGTAGGATGGTATGTTAAATCAAAGCATGCATTAAATGCATGGTCATGTCGCGAGCATGGCCTGCCCTTCCTCTGGCAACCACCATTGTATCCTACCTCGATTAATGGGTGTCAATAAACTGACTTGCCCAATGGTCAAAGGCGTATCAATGCATGGGCGTTTTCTGTACCTGTGTTAAGAAAGGTTGTCATATTGACTATGGGCTACCTTCTGTTGATACATCATTACAGACCTGTCAACTGCGCACACTACCTAATGTGGAGTGCAACGTCTAATCCAAGTTAAGGAATGCTTTACTGCCAGTCGCATCGCCTAGCCTTATCAAAAGACAACAGGCAAAGTATTTATAGCATTTTCTTTATACAAGTATGTTTGTACCTGGATGCTAGCCCTATGACTCGAGTTGGTATAGCATTGATCTGAATCTGTGCAACATTAAATGGTAGTCTCATCGCACCAAATGAATAACTTTGGATATAATCACTACGGTGGGTGTTATTAATTTAAGCAAATTAGATAGGCATGGTCGTAGTAACAGAAACTCCCCAATACTTGGTTTCATAATATTCCTGGGAATGAGGTAGTATGGGAGGATTTAGTAGTTAATATGTAAATTCAGCCTTGAATGCTCTCTCTCGGGTCACTGAATGGTAAATATCTGCTGGGAATAAATTCTGCTAGTGTAGACGTCACCTGCAATCCAGTTCATCTCTCCAAATCTATAAGTGCCCTAAATTGGAAATAGTTAAGTCGTCCTAGTAGGAGTGATGTTAGCATTTGCGATATTATGATTTACGGACTTCAACTTTATCAAGTGATATGGTGTGAGTACTAACTCATATGCGATGCGTAAAAGAAATGAAGTGAGGAATTTAAGCCTGCAAGTGTAAGGGAAGTTGACGGGGTAACTCTTCATTTAAGATCCATTGCATTGGATAACCCATTTGACAGAAACCAGTGTGATCATGAGTGTTATCACCAATCCGATGGTAAATGTGGCATTAAAAGAACTTCACCGTGACACTGTAATTTTAGCATGTAATGAATATTAACCTGCGGTAGACTTCGATATTTTAATTCCCTCAGCGTAAAAGGTGCAACAAATAGACTGGTATTATCCTTGTCTATATTGGGTCTTGATCCAGCGCACTTTATCCCATAGAATAATAATTCTAATATCATTAGCATGATAAATTCGATACTTTACTTGTGGAATTAAATCTTATTGCACATTTATTAATATCTATAGCATTGATGTGAAAACCAGAAATTTTAAAAAATAAAATAAAACGTTCCCAATATCTTGGCAGCATTATCGTGGATAGCCAACTGTATTGCACTGTGGCATATATTTATTGACGCTTCTGGCTTAAGGCCGTAATAGTGAGATTCCCTAAATAAAATAAAACGGCAGTCTTCCTTATAGTTCTAACCCTAGCTTTTAGGGAAGAGATCCCACGTAAGTTTTTATATCTTAAAATTCCTTAACTAAAGGAATGAAGAATATATTCCCTCCATGTTTTAAAACAACAAAACTAAATAGAACATCTTAATGAGGATAAAGATAATGGGTAAAGAAAAGATTAATAAATGATGAGAATTACCCTTAGAGATGAAGGATTTCCTTGTGAATTTAGTTTTCTTTGGAGTAAAAATAAAAATAAAAATATAGGAATATAATGTTTAGGTTGTAAGTGATTAATATTATTATTATTTTAAATTACTCTTTAAAGAAATAGATTTTATCAATGTATATGGAAAATATGTTTTATATTTATACAAATGGATAATTAAATAAACCAATAATTAAGTATTTGATTATTATTGTGTAATATTAACTTTAAAATATGAAAATCATCATCCATGTTTTTTTTATCACTTGTGTGAAATTTTAACGGAAATGTTCTTTTGTGAGATAAAGTAAATCCTCCTAATATTAATGATCTCTTGTATTTTATCGAAATGAAGTGATGCAATACTCATGCCAGTTAAATTGTAATTGTGGAAGTTATCGGTGGCACGTTAATCAAGTCTACTAGACCCAATTTTCTTTGAGTCAATCAGCAAACTTATAGTGTAAGCATTATTGGTTGTGCAAGGTGGTTAATGCTATAATAGGGATATTAAGGAGCACACTATTACTAATATTAATATTTTTAGAAATGTTTGTGTTTAGTGTCAAACCAAGATCGCTTTGTATTCTATTTAGCTTAATGACATTAAAAAAAAAAAAAAAAATTGATGGGTTTTTTCTAGCAAAAAAATAAAATAAAAAAAATTCAAGCATGACAAATATTAAGTTGTATAACAAATATAGTAAAATAAATCAATAAATAATTGAGGTTAAGAAATAGTTCTTACAATAACCTTATTAATGATGTTATGGTGGTAATTAAAAGTATTGTTTGCAATCATGAGTTGGCAATGGTAACATATATATGTTAATGTACAAAATAAAATTGTTAAGTTGTGAGTAATACTATTATTGTTGATCTAGTATTAAATTGATATATTATAATGGGTGAGCTAATCTTGTAACAAAATTACTATGGTGTAAAAGTAAATGTACCTTCGATGATTGAATATAGTTTTGGGAATGACAAGCACACATCATCCTTTTTGGAGTCTATCTTATACGTGTAGTAAGTCTTGAATCATATACTCAAATAATAATAAACAAAAAAAAAAAAAAATGCTGCATTTTCTAGTGAAATTTTTAGGCATGACACTTGGTATCAGAGCCCTAGGTTGCAACTCTAGGGAACTCTGGGAATAAGTTTGGCATTAAGTATTGTGTGTGCATATATATATTTACAAAATTCCTTTGTATTAGCTTGAATGAAATGTTGACAAGAAAATTTTAAGAGGACTTATGTTGCATATTAAAAATGAAGGTAGTTGTTATTATCCAACCCATGTAGAGTTGGGATGTACTCAAATAGTCAAAGATCAATCAAAATAGGTGGTTCAAATAAATATTCAGTTGAAAGCATTTTACCTTTAAAAATAAATCAGACTAAACATGTTCCCTTGATTAAAAGTTGAATGACTGAGTCTAATTAATAGGGCTTATGGCGTTAATGTAGACTTTTGGCATTAAATTCTCTTAAACCTTAAAAAGGTATAATTGAGGTTACAACATAGTCTTTTTATAAAGTCCATGAATAGTATTTTAGGGTATCATAATATGTATTACTAAAGAAAGATTATTTTGTTGGCTTCCTAAGACTATAATTCTTAAATATAATAATAATGCAATTCCTTGAAGTTATCCAGTTATATTTTTTTTAGAAGCAACATATCTTATTATAGAAACCTTAGTACAAATAAAGAATGAAATCTATATTTTTGTAAACTTATCACTAGATAAAGGAAGGAGTTATATGAACCTCAAAAGGGGGATTAATGTGTTGAAGGTTGTGGTTGAACAACATTAGATCTCTAAACCCTTAAATTGATTAAATCAAAGTGACAACAAGAATGGAATAATATAAAATCCTTGAATTGTGTATTATGAGGAATTTGAGCAATCATATAGTTAGATTTAAACTCTTGAAAAAGGATTAAAACTAAACCTTTAGGGTGTAGGTTGTTAGACAAAAGAAAATTAAGGACTTGTTTACAAATTGGTATTAATACACGCATGAACTAAGAATCTTTTACACCTTGACCACAAAATTTATAGGCCCTATTCTATTACCCAAAGGTATTGATTTACATATAAGTGTATAAGGGTTAATCTCGTGAAGCAGCAAACAATTCACTTTATGGTTGGTAAGAAAAAAATAAAAAAAATTCATGTATGATGGCATCAACTAAGGATAAAAGCCTTGCAATGCATAGTAAATCCAATTTTTAAAAGTGGTCAAAATCATATTTTAGCTTGAATTAAATGGGTAAACTTTAAGTTATCCTAACACTTTTGCAAGTAAACAAAGGCTTAGTGAATGTAATAGAAATACAACAACTAATAAATCTTGGAGTTGTTTTACCAATAGACTAAAATATCAAATGATAGAACATGATTCAAGTCATAGGTGAGAATGTGTAGAAAGTTGCAACTAAGTTAAGATTGGTGAAAATTGAATTAGATATTGTATAAATAACTTAATTCTAGAAAATTAAACATACCTTTGTGATGAGACCATATCAAAATGTGAACTTGATGTTAAAATTTTATCTAGAATGCATGCTATTACTATTTTCCTTATAAATGAGATAATAAATAAAGTCTTGTTGGAGCCAAAATAAGAAAGGATTGTATGCCTAATATGAAGTAATAACATATTCAATTAGGTGTTGACCTTTAAGGTTTTGTATATGTCACAAGAATTGAAGAATCAATTGTTTGAATTTATAAATTGGGTGAGGAATTATGTAAAAAATTTAGTGAATTGAATGATTGAGAAACTAAATGGTATCATCAAGGACATGAAAATTTCCATGAAAGACTCCCAACTGATGTTGTGCATTTCTAGATACCAATGACTAGTACTCTTGAGGAAAATATGTGTGCGTGTGTGTGTGAAAGAGAAACACACTGGAGAAAACTTAGAGGTAGAAATTGTTACTCATTGTATGTCTTTGTACCTTAAGAAGTTAGAAATAATTGTGATTACAAAAAGAAAGATTATGATTATAACATGTGATTAAATGAGTCAACCTTAGGTAGTGAAATGCAATATTTGTTTAAACATATATATAGATTAATGAGCTGTGAAAATTATTATTCTATGATTTATCATGTGTTTTATGAATTGAGTGTGCTTTCTTCTCTTGTATTATAATGTTTCGAAAGAAAATGATTGATTAACTTCTTTATTGAGTAGGAAACATTCTTTATCATGTTGCAAAATATATATAATGGAAATTACCATATGGATATGTTAGTGAACATGTAACAAACATAGTTGAATGAAAGAGGAAGGACAATATGGATTCAAATATAGAAAACCAATATTGATCATATATGTGATGTTGGACAATGGATTAGTAAGATAAAAGTATGATATACCATGTATTGTTAAACCTAAGAAAATGGAGTACTACCTAGGCTATAGTTGTACATCGTCTAGTGATTTCCTTTACATATGCAAAGTGAGTAGAGATTTACAAAATTGAGAAGAAAAGCGAATTTCACCTAAAGAAAATGGACTGTATTTAAGTACATTGATTTTGCTATGTTATATGAAAAATTTCATAGAGTATATTGTGTGAAACCAGTAAATGTATTTTCCCCAAGTATGAGATACAGGGTATCCGACTTGGGATAAGGGTGGTGGATGTCTAGTAAGAATCCCCTATGTGTACCCCTTGTGATGGTCCATTGTGTAAGTTAGCTAGTTAAGAAATGATGTAAACATGATATGTGTGGACGTGTGTTTATTAAATGCAATGTGATGTATTCCTTTGTGTTAAATGTGTACCCCTAGCGTTTGGTTCCCCCCTAATGGGAGTGTGATGCCAGCTAGTGTAAATAGGGGTTGAGAGGCACATGGTCTACCATCAGGAGATTACGAGCTCAGGGTGTTGTCCCTAATCCTGATAAAGGATCTATGTCAAGTCATTGTAATCTTCCCATGGACGTTGATCATGGCCTACTCCCCCACATATGAGAGCCACACTTGTTGGTTCATAGTGCAAACCTATTCCTTGATGTATATAACCCATGGGTAAAGGATGGAATAACATGGACTACCAGTGATTCATATTTATGTGGTCAGGGACCACCAGTTACTCATATTCATGTGGTCAAGGACCACCAGTGCTTCATGTTTATGTGGTCAGGGACCACCAGCGATGCGTATCTATGTGGTTGGGGACCACCAGTTATTCATATTTATGTGGTCAGGGACCACCAGCAATGCATATTTATGTGGTCGAGGACCACCAGTTATTCATATTTATGTGGTCAGGGACCACCAGCGATGCATATTTATGTGGTCGGGGACCACCAGTTATTCATATTTATGTGGTCAGGGACCACCAATTTATTTCTTGCTATAATACTTATGACGTGGTTAGAGAACTACCATTCCCCTCCTCCCCTTAGGTGGCTTATCAAGTCACGTGGTGTTTGTAATGTGCAAATTTTATTGTTGAAATATGAATTATTTATGATTCTTGATTGATGTTTTATTTTATTATGTGCCAGCAATGTGTAATTTTACATTTATGTACTTAGGCTATTTAGCCATTTGGAAGTTGTTATATAGTCTGATTTGCCTCAAGGACTTGTTTAATTTTGCCTTTGAATTATGATTGGAATGTTGCAATGTAGCTACAATTTATCTTTATTTTGTTTCTCTTGAATTTATAGTTCCCTCTTGGGAGTTTTATTGAAATTTTGGTTTATGATCTTGTGTTATTCAGTTTGGGGCTTTCTCCTTGGTTGTAAATTTGCTGGCATGTGTGGTGTAATGTGGAATTTGTAAACTGCCATATCCCGGGGGGTTCCCTGGCAGGTCGTATAGGGGAGTAGATGTGTTGGGGAATTATTTTGAAAGGGGTTGTGAATGGGACCGGTATGGGACGGTCATTAATCCATTCTTCCCTCATTCTATGATTATTCTTATCTATATGGAGGAGTCCTTAGAGAAGGGCCTCGAGTGGTATCCAAGAATATCCATCCTTGTAAACCCCATTGTGTGAGCCTTGTGTTGTAAATTATGTGTTTGTATGAGGATAGGTGCACCCATTGGGAAGAGCATCCTTTATATGAGGACAAGTGCACCCAATTGAGAAGAGAATCCTTGCTATTGTTGTGTGTACATGTGAAATTACAAATAAATGTGTTGTGGAATACCTGTGAGCTATGGGAGAAAAATGGTAACATATGAAGCAAAGTGAATATTATTTGAGACATGGTATGAGTGCCATAATTTTAACGTAAAATGTTCTCTTAAGCATATATTTAGACAAAATGTGAAGCTAATAATTCTGAGACATGATTGGCCCATGAAACAAAAACTATTTTCCAACATCATGAGTGATGTATATGTTATGATGCAAAGAAATTTTGGAGGTGTATAAAAGGATATGAATTCATTCAGATATATTTTTGTATTGAAGTTGACTACATTGTTAATAAATTTGAGCTACAAGGATTGTTGTTAGCATTTGTTAAATTAATCGTATATCAAATAAATGTTCCATTATGAGAAATTTTGTTCTAAGTATATAAATATTTAATTCATGGAAGAGATTTGTCTCTAATGTGTGCTTATAGCTAAATGTTTCGATCCTTCCATCGAGAAAGTAAAAGTAATTAGTATGTTTGATATATTTATGCTTGTTCTTATATTGAGATTATGTTTTCAAACCTTAACGACTTCCAGGAGGAAGTCTAAGGTAAGGGGAGGGAGATGTAAGGCCCCACCTTGCATGTGATTAGTAAAGACCTAATATGTTTTATGTGATCCTAAATAGATGGTAAGATGTATTATGGATGACAAATAGTGTGGTTATTTGATAATACTCTTGCTTATGCTACCTTGAATGTAAGACCTCGTTTCATATCCCCCATTTTATTTCAATCAAACAATTAGTTAGATAATTCATGATTATGATGAGATGAATGATGAAACTCTTTTTAGGATTCATGGGCATTAACCTTGATTTAATTATGATAGAAGCACATATGAATTGTTGGATATAACTTGAAAGAGATGGGTTATTTGGCATATTAAATTTTGGTAAATCGTTCATCGTTAATGTTATAGGAGTTTAAAATGAATTACTAAGGTGGTAAACAAAATGATGGAGTGAATATATTCCTGTATGGGAGTAAGTGTATATTTCCTTGGATTATAATGAAAATTGAATCTAGGTTCATTTGATGTATTAACATGTAAATAGTTCATGAGTGAAAATTATGTGAATTGGATTAGCTAATAATATGAAGAGATATATGATCTAACCATGCTGACCTTGGTAATGTGCAGGAATCGAATATGCAAATAGGAGGATGGATAAATATTGGGATCAAATCAAATATATCTTTGGGAAGTTCTAAGTGTAGCCCTATTGGACTTAGAAGGGTTTGAGGTTATATTTTTGTTTGGGTGATTATGTTTGAGTAGAATCCAATTGTAGGACATGTGATGTGAGTTTGGTTGGGGTTGGAACCCTTGGTCAAGATAAAAACTCGTATGGATTCTTTTTTGGGTTTTAAAAAGGGATTATTGAGTTAATTTCCTTGGTTTTTGAACAAGAATAGACCCCTATGACCCATACCTATGGGTTTGGAACCTTTTTGACATGTGAACTTGTCCTTGGAGTGTGAAAATACCCCTCAAAGGTCCACATTCATGAATGTGACGAATTCAAAAAGTGTTGGGGCTTGGGAAGAGTGACTTGTCACTCTCAACCTCCCACTCCCCAAAAGCTCTTGGAATTGGCATAAGACTCACACATGTGTGAGCACTTGGGGAAAGAGTGTAGGTTTGGAGGATCCCTATATATCTCAAGAAGATGGAAGATTTGGGCATTGCCCACTTCTCCTCTTGGAGAACTCTAATGGAGATAGTAGAGAATGATCAAGATGGCTTGGCAGAGGAAAGAAGGTTCAAGGAGTTAGCCTCCTCATATAAAGAGATAAGTATTCTCTCCTACTACTATTTCCCTTTGTTATTGGTAGTAGGGATGTGAAATATGGAATGAATCATGGTGGAGAATGGAAGGTAGAAAACTTAGATACATTAAGTTTGTGCTATGTTAGTTTTATTTCTTTGTAAAAATGAGAAAAGGCTCCATGCATCATCTTGGAGCTAAGAGACTACCTTGCTCGGGGGTATGGCTAGAGCCCATGAGGCTCCATGACGCCATTATGGTAGGGAGGAGAGCAAGACTTCATCAGTTGTGTGTTTTTCATTGCACTTCTTTAGATTTGATTGTAGTATGGAAAGATAGTATCTTGTTGTAACATGAATAGAATGGAAAAGAGCAAGCCCTATTCATTTGCGTGTATTCATTGTATCCCTTAATATGGTTCATAGTATTGATGGCTAACATTCTGTTCCAGAATTTAAATAAAAGAAAAAAACAAGACTCATTCTTTGGTATACATTCCTTACAAGTTTTGAATAAGATGTTGAAGTTCATTTATGATGGGTTCTGCTTGAAATTTGTATTTAATATGGAAGAGTTTGTGTTTCGTCCATAATGGAAATGATAGGCTTTTGGATTCATACTATAAAATAAAAGAACTAAGGTCTGTGAATTCCCTGTAATGCACAACAGTAGCAAGAAATGTAAGTTTAATATTAATAGTAGTAAATAAGTGAACTGTTTATGAAATTGAATAATCTCTCTTTAGTTTTAAATCAATTACGCAAACCCAAAATGTAGCCTACGGGAAATAAATAAATAAATAAATAAACTCAAAAAAGAGAGAGAGAGAGAGAGAGAGAGATCCACAGTCAGTACTTTGGGGGGGGGGATGGACTGGAACAGATACGAATTTAAGTATTTTATTGACAAAGCATGGAATAAACCTCTGCACTTTCCATTTTCAGCATTGTGGTATAGTCGCCTCACACTCATCCTTTATTTGAGCTCGTCTACCAAAGGCCTTCGGCATCCATCCCAAATTTGTCACTATCGCGTGATTTGTAAAAGCATATCGCATGTACTCCAATTCAACACCAAACTGCATCAGTGATTGCCTTCAGAATTTTGTTATAAAATCAACACTTCGAGTACAATTGACAGGGAAATGCACTGACTCCTCTTGGTCTTCAGAATCAAGCCACATCTTAAATTTTCTTTTCTTGTTCCTTGGATTTTCTTTAGATGCACCCGTGGATACCATCTTGTTCGCCTAGAGTAGGATGGTATGTTAAATCAAAGCATGCATTAAATGCATGGTCATGTCGCGAGCATGGCCTGCCCTTCCTCTGGCAACCACCATTGTATCCTACCTCAATTAATGGGTGTCAATAAACTGATTTGCCCAATGGTCAAAGGCGTATCAATGCATGGGCGTTTTCTGTACCTGTGTTAAGAAAGGTTGTCATATTGACTATGGGCTACCTTCTGTTGATACATCATTACAGACCTGTCAACTGCGCACACTACCTAATGTGGAGTGCAACGTCTAATCCAAGTTAAGGAATGCTTTACTGCCAGTCGCATCGCCTAGCCTTATCAAAAGACAACAGGCAAAGTATTTATAGCATTTTCTTTATACAAGTATGTTTGTACCTGGATGCTAGCCCTATGACTCGAGTTGGTATAGCATTGATCTGAATCTGTGCAACATTAAATGGCAGTCTCATCGCACCAAATGAATAACTTTGGATATAATCACTACAGTGGGTGTTATTAATTTAAGCAAATTAGATAGGCATGGTCGTAGTAACAGAAACTCCCCAATACTTGGTTTCATAATATTCCTGGGAATGAGGTAGTATGGGAGGATTTAGTAGTTAATATGTAAATTCAGCCTTGAATGCTCTCTCTCGGGTCACTGAATGGTAAATATCTGCTGGGAATAAATTCTGCTAGTGTAGACGTCACCTGCAATCCAGTTCATCTCTCCAAATCTATAAGTGCCCTAAATTGGAAATAGTTAAGTCGTCCTAGTAGGAGTGATGTTAGCATTTGCGATATTATGATTTACGGACTTCAACTTTATCAAGTGATATGGTGTGAGTACTAACTCATATGCGATGCGTAAAAGAAATGAAGTGAGGAATTTAAGCCTGCAAGTGTAAGGGAAGTTGACGGGGTAACTCTTCATTTAAGATCCATTGCATTGGATAACCCATTTGACAGAAACCAGTGTGATCATGAGTGTTATCACCAATCCGATGGTAAATGTGGCATTAAAAGAACTTCACCGTGACACTGTAATTTTAGCATGTAATGAATATTAACCTGCGGTAGACTTCGATATTTTAATTCCCTCAGCGTAAAAGGTGCAACAAATAGACTGGTATTATCCTTGTCTATATTGGGTCTTGATCCAGCGCACTTTATCCCATAGAATAATAATTCTAATATCATTAGCATGATAAATTCGATACTTTACTTGTGGAATTAAATCTTATTGCACATTTATTAATATCTATAGCATTGATGTGAAAACCAGAAATTTTAAAAAATAAAATAAAACGTTCCCAATATCTTGGCAGCATTATCGTGGATAGCCAACTGTATTGCACTGTGGCATATATTTATTGACGCTTCTGGCTTAAGGCCGTAATAGTGAGATTCCCTAAATAAAATAAAATGGCAGTCTTCCTTATAGTTCTAACCCTAGCTTTTAGGGAAGAGATCCCACGTAAGTTTTTATATCTTAAAATTCCTTAACTAAAGGAATGAAGAATATATTCCCTCCATGTTTTAAAACAACAAAACTAAATAGAACATCTTAATGAGGATAAAGATAATGGGTAAAGAAAAGATTAATAAATGATGAGAATTACCCTTAGAGATGAAGGATTTCCTTGTGAATTTAGTTTTTTTTGGAGTAAAAATAAAAATAAAAATATAGGAATATAATGTTTAGGTTGTAAGTGATTAATATTATTATTATTTTAAATTACTCTTTAAAGAAATAGATTTTATCAATGTATATGGAAAATATGTTTTATATTTATACAAATGGATAATTAAATAAACCAATAATTAAGTATTTGATTATTATTGTGTAATATTAACTTTAAAATATGAAAATCATCATCCATGTTTTTTTTTATCACTTGTGTGAAATTTTAACGGAAATGTTCTTTTGTGAGATAAAGTAAATCCTCCTAATATTAATGATCTATTGTATTTTATCGAAATGAAGTGATGCAATACTCATGCCAGTTAAATTGTAATTGTGGAAGTTATCGGTGGCACGTTAATCAAGTCTACTAGACCCAATTTTCTTTGAGTCAATCAGCAAACTTATAGTGTAAGCATTATTGTTTGTGCGAGGTGGTTAATGCTATAATAGGGATATTAAGGAGCACACTATTACTAATATTAATATTTTTAGAAATGTTTGTGTTTAGTGTCAAACCAAGATCGCTTTGTATTCTATTTAGCTTAATGACATTAAAAAAAAAAAAAAAATTGATGGGTTTTTTCTAGCAATAAAATAAAATAAAAAAAATTCAAGCATGACAAATATTAAGTTGTATAACAAATATAGTAAAATAAATCAATAAATAATTGAGGGTAAGAAATAGTTCTTACAATAACCTTATTAATGATGTTATGGTGGTAATTAAAAGTATTGTTTGCAATCATGAGTTGGCAATGGTAACATATATATGTTAATGTACAAAATAAAATTGTTAAGTTGTGAGTAATACTATTATTGTTGATCTAGTATTAAATTGATATATTATAATGGGTGAGCTAATCTTGTAACAAAATTACTATGGTGTAAAAGTAAATGTACCTTCGATGATTGAATATAGTTTTGGGAATGACAAGCACACATCATCCTTTTTGGAGTCTATCTTATACGTGTAGTAAGTCTTGAATCATATACTCAAATAATAATAAACAAAAAAAAAAAAAAAAGCTGCATTTTCTAGTGAAATTTTTAGGCATGACACTATCTTTCTATCCAAAGTTTAATAGGAAGGGCTCAAAGGTTTTCCAATGATTGTAGGTATCAATTGAAGGATGTCTTATTTCCAAAATTTCATTAGAAGCCTAGGTAAATGAATCCAAAAAGGAATTCTTGTAAGAAACTCCTCCATCAAATCAAACCCCACATGCCATGACTTAATAAACAACCCTTCTTGATTATGAAAATAAGGACCTCCATCAAAGATCATGTTATGATATGTATTTGTAGCCAATATAATCTCCATATATCTCTTTTTGGATTCCAATTTTTTTGGGTCCAAAACTCTAGAAATTGATGAGAAATTCAAAGACCAATAAACTTACAAATTAAAGTATGCTTTGAAAGGTAGAGGATAACATTTGTAATTGACTTAGGATTAATAGCTATCACTCGACAATCTTTACTTTTCTCCAAACACCCATTGTGGTTTGAGTAGCTTGAAGCCCGATTCTCATATCTAGCCTCGTTTGTTGCATGCAAAATAAAATAGACAACCCTATCTCGACAATCTTTACTTTTCTCCAAACACCCATTGTGGTTTGAGTAGCTTGAAGCTCGATTCTCATATCTAGCCTCGTTGGTTGCATGCAAAATAAAATAGACAACCCTATCATGCCTAGCACTAGAGAATTCATTTAAATTGAATATATCTTTTAATCATCGGTTAAGAGGATCCCCCAAGCCACTTGCTAGAATCCATAAAGCCCTCCACAAAAGATAGTAGCAAAGAAAGACTAGAAGAAATAAACAAAAAGGAGGAGTAGAGAAACTTGTTAAACCTCCAAATGTTTGCACACCAAAAAAACTAAAAAGAAACTACATATCAAAATGAATCACAACAAAAACTACCCACCTAGAATACCAACACCTAGGGTACCACACAATTGAAAGAAGGATGAGAGAGGGGTCATGATCAATCCATGCAAGCCTGCATGACACAACTAGCCCTCACCGCACAACCACTAGCTTTAGATGCCATCCCTCATTCATGAATCTTTTGTTTTGCTAGTTCCTTTTTTTTGTTTTTTATGATAGTTGTATTTCAATTTTACATCTATTTCCTTGTAACTATATGCTTAGATTAATTTTTTGCACATACCTCCTCTCATAGATTGGTGTAGGATGTGTATTTCATACCTTTTCTTTCTTTTATTTACAAGCCTAGTTGCCATATATTACATGAGATAACTTTATAAAAAATACAAATGTATAGTGCTTGGTTGATAGAGCAATAAATATTATGCAGATCAAGGTGGTTAACATGTAAATGGAAGTGTATGTATGTATGTATGGGCACCATAAATTTATGGATGAAAACTATATATTATAATATGTGAATATAGGGGTAGGGGATAAGTGTCTAGGGATTTGTGTAATGGATAGGTGGGTGGCATAGGGCAACGAACTTGAATTCCACAAAATTAGGCCTTGTTAGTTTTGACACCATATCTTTAAGCCAACAAAGATAAATTTTATTTTTTCACAAACAATAGGAGGAGATTGAATCTTAGATTCAATAGATGAATTATTATATAGCTCTACAAATCTTTGAAATCAAATCTTGTTGTGGCCTTTCTTTGATCGATGCTATTCAAACAATCTTAATATTTTACAAATTGGATAAATTTTACAAGCTAACCTTTAGTTTTTTTCACTTCTTAATTATATAATGATGAACTATAAAAAGATGTCAACCATTGCTCATGTGTGTAGAAAAATGTCATAAAAAATCAATGGGATTCTCAATAAGTACATATCTCAAGGTACTTCTTGTTGCATATCAAAGTTTTTTTGCACTTCATTCTTCAAATGAAAGTTTTCTACTAAACAAAAATGAAAAAGGAAGTCATCAAGATTATCAGAGTAACAAGAAATAATATACAAGATTCAGTTTACTTTCAAGGATATTTACGAAGATGAAGTACGATAAGTTGTATTTGATCATTGATATTCATTATACATGCAAGTCCTAATGTTATCAAAGAACCCACACAATAGAATTTTTTGTGAAGCATTCACAAATACCTTTGATAAAATAAGGATACACATCTTTTAAAGAATTATCTTTCTATATAATAATGAGAAAGAAAACCATGGTTAAATTGTAAATTCATCTTTCTTCTGATTAATACTTATTGTGTTAGTCTTTGTATTTTTGGAAATGATTTAAATATAATAAATTAGAATTAATATACTTTCAAAACTGTTTTTAATTATAATTTTTAAAAAATTAATAGTACTAAAAGAGTAACCAAATCATCAATAGACACAAATATTTATAATTCCATCCCCTAAACACTCTTCAAAATAACTCCAAATATATATATAAATGTACAATTCTTAACTAAGAAAATTGTAATTATTTATATCTCTCATAACAATTTTAAAGGTAAGAGCTAAGGAAACACTTTTGTCTTTTATTTAAGAAAAATAACACCTACAATTGTATAGGCTACTTAAATGAGAGCAATTTGGTGTATAAGTTTCAAAGGTGGTGTTGATTGCCCACAACAAAGATTTTGCATCTCTTTTTGGTCTTCTGTTGTTTATCTGAAACGTAGAAATCTCTATTTTGCTCCCAATGATTTAATTTTCTCTGCAATTTTAACAAAATAATGAACACACTCTTCAAAATTCATACAATAAAAATTATAAAATCAGATGCTGAAGTAGCTAATAATTATTGGAAAATCAGACACAGAAGCATGCAATGGTGATCAAACATTCTAGAAAAGGATAAGTGAAATTAATAGAATAGAGATCAACATTGAAAGCATCACCTATTTATGGAGTTTCAGCATCAGTATTCTTCTCCTCAACATCGATCTCCAAAGATCGTTCTTCTTTGAGTCCTGGAAATTCACAGTCATGGCCAAGAATCTGTTGGTCCTTTAGCTCTGTGCCATCGGCTGGCTGTTCGAACTTCATATACTCCCCGTATAAATATGAGGCAAATCCCCAAAAGGCCAGTGCCAGAGCAAGGCCCTTCTCTCCGCTGAAATTCTCATGATATATAATAACTGCTAATGCTTGTGTCACTGGAATAAACACAGTTTTGAGGATACCACTTAACAGAGAAGACGTTAGAAAGATGACACCAAACACTCCAATGAAGAAGAGCTGCCACGAGATTGCATTCCATACTAAAGCTGTGTAGAATTTAACTTCCCCCACATCCGATGCCCTCGCCTCATTTGCAACGGCCTCGAAATCCTTGTTCACTATCATGCCAACTGTGCACAGCACAGTTGCAGACAGTGACATTATGAGCTGCATCTCCATAACCAGAGTAAATGTTACTCTGCATTTGCTTCTCTTGTAGACAAGTTCAATGACGGGAAGGACTAATCCATAGAGCCCAGCAGCACCGATTGTCAAAAGAAAACCCAATATGTACTTTTTGTTTGAGAACCCTTTAGGTCTGTCACTCTTGGATTGGAAGGCAAGCAAGACAGAGCCCATGGTGAGCAAAATTACAGCATTGATTGAATAAGGGGTGAATTTCTGACGGACCAAGAGATATGCAAAGACTGCATTGAAGGCCAGCTGAGTGGCATTCAACAA
Source organism: Sequoia sempervirens (assembly GCA_007258455.2). Taxonomy (NCBI): domain Eukaryota; kingdom Viridiplantae; phylum Streptophyta; class Pinopsida; order Cupressales; family Cupressaceae; genus Sequoia; species Sequoia sempervirens. Next base: position 62,303 of record VDFB02142819.1, read on the forward strand.
GGAGTATGTAGAGAGGGGCAGGTAAGAGACTCCCCATGCATCCATGTAATCATCCACCCCTGTGATGAGCCCAATTGCACAGCAAGCAAGGCATTGATAAGGAGTAACATGTTCAACATCTGGCTGCCTTTTGTATATTATGCAGAGAGGCAGAATGAGAATGGGCCACCCTGCAGTTTCTAGCCACGAACACAGCCATCTACTAGATCCCCCATGGACGAAGTAAAACCTCAGTGACAATGGCCCTGCAATGGTGCCAATGCATAAGGCCAAGCAGCTCAACAACACCATCATCCACTGCATCAAGCTCTTCTTTTTCTTTCTCTGGCTTTCCTTGAGATCCATTGTTTCTGAATTTAAAGGAGATAGTTATGTACACCTTGTAGTCTAAGCAAAATAAAGTGTGGAGGGTGGTCCTATTTGCTATGTAGCCTACAGCACAGATGAATTTAAATAGTATAGTCAGGGTGACTCGAGGATCCTTAGAAACAGGTGATTCCCTCAATCTTGTAAACAGTAAAAGTCCAAAAGTCTCACCTCTGCATACACAAAGGAGGCGCTGTCCCCTGGCTACAGGCCATACTGAATGTTAAAATTACCACATCTCTGCTTTTCATTCCTTTGATCTCTAAGATGCTAAGATTACCACATTTTATTTATTATTTCTGCCACAAAACATTCAGACCGACGACAGCTACACAACCATCTGTGTCTTTTTTGTCTTTTCTTCGGTTTATTAGGAGCATGACTAAATAAACAATAAACAATACAAAAGAAGAGCAGACGCAGAGTCTTCTTTCGTTTCTGAAAAATCCACTACTGTCTACCCAATTCTCACCACTTTCACTTGAAAAAATCAAATATTTAAAGCTTGCACTTAAACTCGAGCAGTTGGTGATCAGACATTATCTACCACTACTAATGGCTACCCCTACAAAGATAAAAATGTAGAAAAGTTACACTCCTCCATTGAAGATGACACTACCAAAGCTCAAAGATGTCCAAATATATTGCATTAGCATGCCTTTCAAATGCTTCGGAAAAGAATTTATGTGCCTAGCAATTATATTTAATGTGTAATAGGCACATCAATAAGTATTTCCAATGAGTGAATTTTTTAATTAAGTAGGTAATTTTAAAGAGATATATTTTTGGTATTAGAATTTATTATATATAGTGTATATTATAAAAAGTTGAATTAGATTGTTGACTGAATTATCTAGTAATTTGTTATTGACATTGTGTGTACATCTTCTTTCTTTCTTTTGAGGGAGATATATGAACTATTTTGTATGTGGATGTATTGTTAGTAATTAAAGCTTAAAGAGATAGATAGATCCGAGATTGTAATGTATGTTAGACCCTCTAATCAATGTCTCTAATGTTTATAGGCACTCTTTGGAGTGTAAGACCTTGCAATTTATGGATTGTTAAAGCCCATGACATTTTGAGTAGGAGTTGGCAACAACTACAATGAATAATCAAAACAATCAACACAAGATTTGGATTATGCAAATCTCAAAATGGGGTCGCATAGTGTCCAAACTTGACAACAACAAATATTAGAAGATGCAATAGTTTTTTTTCACTTTTGTAGAAAATAGCAACATCTTTCCCTAGTGCTCTACCAACAAGACCTTCAACGGCCCATAAATTTGAAGTGAGCATAATTTGTTGGCCAATAAGAACATTATGTGAGGCAATTATTTGTAGTCAAGATTTACAATAGATATTCCCCTCTTTTGTTATGCATTACACCATGCAATTGGCACCCTCAAGGACTTTAGTATGTTTTTATTATATAGAGCAACCAAGTTATTTGTTGGAAATAATTGTGTAGAGGAATAGAATGTATCTTGCACATCATTATGTAGGCAAGGATTAGTGCATGATATGAGTGGATCCCAGTCATGATGTTTTGGCTCTACAATTTTTAATTAGCAAAAAGGTTATGAAATTTAAATTGAGATGGTTAACCACCTTGTTACCAATAGATATTATTTAATTAACAACCATACTAAAGTTATGTCATTGTGTTGTCCCATACAAAGCCCCACCATACATAGGAGTGCCTTCAAAAAAATGGCTATTGACCTAAATCACTAATAAGGATAATAGAGCAATCATTGAAGCTACTTTATTGTCCACGGGACATCCTTTCATGTTGGCAAATTAACAAAGAAAGCTAGTTGCTTATGCCCAATGAAACTCATTTTTTCAATAGGAATGTAATGAACAAAATTCATTCTCTCTTGAAATGTTGAAATGTTTCCACTTCAAGAGGATCCATCTCCTTCAATGGAATGTAAAGGGCAACATGGATTAGGAATGTTGTAGACGCTAAAAAATGTCCCAAGCTTATGAACACCATTTTTCACATTAATTCTTCCTCCTTACATAATTAAATAATTTTATTTATTTGATTATCCCCTAAGGTCATATTCTCCTATTAATTAAATAATTCTTAATTACTTTATTAATTCATTTTCTCTTTATTCCTCCTTAATTAATTAAATACGCCACTTTCATCCTAATCACCCTTCATTCTAATCATATCTTCTAATCCTAATCATTCCTTTCCATCCCAACCATCTCTCATTTCATCCTAATTATCCTCATCTATCTTAATAATTCCTTTTCATCTTAACCATCTTGTCCTAATCATTCATAATCATCCTAATTATCTCCCTAATCTCTCTAGCCATACATCTTATCCTAATCATACCCGATCACCTAATCCAAATCATCCCAAGTGTCTCAATCATCCACATCCATTCTTAATTCATCATTTAGGACCCTAAGCTTAACTATTTTGTCTAATCCAATTGAGGTCCTAATCATTATCATAACCACCCTCCATAATCCACATCAAAATCCTTCATTCTTAATCCATTTTCACCCTCTATCCACCATTATCCTTAATCTCCATCATCATCCTTAATCCTCATCCTTCATTATCATCCTTAATATATATCATCATCCTTAATCCTCATCCTTTATTATCATCCTTAATCTACATCATCATCCTTAATTCACATCCTTCATTATCATCATCCTTCATCACCACATGGATCAAGATGAGCCTAACATATCCTCCATCTTCCATCCCATACCTCAATATCTTGTTGAATATCTCCTTTCCAACTACTTTAACAATCACATAACATCCATGATCATGTGGCCTGTAAGTAGATTCCAAGAGATCCTAAACACCATCCAAGCCTCCATGTCATCCTTTCCCTACATTGAAAAGGGAAACCAAAATGTCTTCCATGTTCAACCAACACCCATCCATAACCATATCTCATGCACTTCACATCCTAGTCATCCCATCGGCAAGCCAAAAGTCACCATCCAAGGAGCACCAAAAGTCACAATCCAAGAAGCACCAAAAGTCACCCTCAAAGGAATACAAGAACCCATGCAAAACACTATTTCACAAAATTCTAGTCCTAGTCTTCTAGTTCCACCCACTTCCACCTCGTCCATCCCATATTTATCCACATCATCCATCTCATCCACCTCATCCATTTCATGTTTTTTAACCTTCATAGCACCTCGACAAATTCAACCATGTCACTCACTTGACCTTGTTGATCCAAAGCATGACATCATAGATCCCCCTTTATGTCAAGATCAAAGTACTCCTTGTGATCCCATTCCATCTCATGATCATATCCTTAATTCCATCCAAGAAATCCTTATAGATGATCATGGCATCCAAGATAAACCTATCTTTGATCAAGATCCTACCATTGGTTAAGAAGTCCAAAATGATCCCCTTTCGTATCAAAATCAAGCCATCCCTTCCATACCCCCACATGATAGAAAAGTATCCCTTCTATACCATCTCATAATCTTACCATATCCAACCCATTTGATGATCCTAACATATCCACTTCATATCATGATCCTATCATACCACCTCCATGGCATGACCCTAGTCCAACACAAGAATAAAGCTTTCCATCAATTACCCCATCTAATGATACCCCTCCCAATCAGGATCAAGATGCCCCATCCACTCCATCACATGATCCCCTTCCACCTCATGGTCCCCCTTCATCTCATGATCCCATTTCTAATCAAGAGACATATCCCTTGTATCCCATCCAATGATCCCCTTCCTCCAATTCAAGATCAAAGAATCCCTTCATCTCCATTTCATGATCCCCTTCCATCTCATAACCAAGAGTGAACTATACCATCCACCCCATTCCATGATCATACCCTAAGTCAAGATCAAAGCACCCCTTCACCTTCATGTCATGATCCTAATCCTCCACAATATCCCATCACCCCTATCCAAGCTACCCATGAACCCCCTACTTATCAATTGGGCTCCACTTTCATCCAAGCTTGTTTACTTCAAGAACCTGTCATCCATTCCATGCCATATCTTCCTCAAAATGGACTCACATCTTGCTTTCAAAAAAATAAGTATCCCATTGGAAAAAGGATTTTTCAAACTATGCATTATCAAGGCAAAGGGTTAGGCCTTCATGAGAAAGGAATCTTAGAACCCCTTAATATCAAAGAAAATAAAAAGTATCATGGCCTTGGATACCAAGCTCAAGATGTTGGTGTTCCTTCCATCCACCCTAAATCCAAATCCTACCATCTAAATCCAAATATCCACATTCCCCATCCTCTAAAGCTATACTGGGCCCTTATATTCCAAATCCCAATCCCTCATCACTTCCATTTTGGATCCCTATCTCCCAAAAAAAATTCCTTCATCCCCTCCATACATGTTGGGTCCTTGCATTCCACCACCTAGAATTCCTATTCTAAAATCCCATTGAAATATAAAAAAGAAGGTTGGATTAATTTGAAATGGGGTTATGATGGACCTATCTTCCTATTTTCATTAGGAAATGAGATCAACACAAAGAATTTGACTTACAACCCTTAGGTGAGTCAATTCAATGAGGGAATCTACTGATTTCCTTATGTTTGAGGATGGGGGTATCAGCCTAAGCAAAAATTTTGGGAGAAAAACTAAAAATAGTAAATCAACTAAAAAATGCAAGCTAACACTTAGATATGTAGATGAAGCATAAAACTATGAGAAACATCAAATTTATCTAGCAGATTTGAGAAGCTCTGGAGGTTGTGTAGTATCATAAAATGCTTGTTTCATGAGGCTATTAGGGACTCATTCGCCCGTGGGAAAATTGGTCCAAGTCTCCATTTTTGGAAAATCAGAAACTGAGATCTTATTCTTGTTTCTACACTTCTAAACCTTCACTCTTGGATCTATACCTATGATAAATCTACAAAAAAAAGTCATTTGGTGGTGGATAGGGGTTTGCCTCAATCAAACCCCAATTTTGGTTATTAAACCTTGATGAAAAGTACAAATTTGAAACATGAAAGTGTGTGCAAGCCATAATATTAAGAACATGTCTAAGATTGTTAAGATCTAGCATGCAAAGAAACCCTATTCAAGTGTGTTAGAATAAGATCCCTAGATGAAACATGAACAATGGTGAAGACCTACGTTGGGAGATGTCAAATCACCCTAATAGATCACAAATCTAAGAATACCTTCATTTAGAAAGTATAATATTAATAGAATATGGAACCACTTAGAAAAAATGTCATTAGACTTGGTTGAATGGCATGGTGCATCTCCCAAAACCTAGAATCCATCATGATCCTCCATACGCATCTATCATCAATCTTTGACAATGCTTGATCTTGCTGGAAAAATGAGCTTGAAGACTTGCAAAAACAAATAGAATGTTGCTCCAAGACTTCAAATTTGAATGCTTGATTGATTTATCCTTGCTTTTAAATGTAAATCCTTGTGATCTCATGTGAATCTCCCCTTTCTTCCAGTGAAAAATGATTAAAATACATAGCTTTGTAGGCTTCCTTTCTAATTTTCTACACTACATTTAGCCCCCACTTTAGTGGCCATATGACACTATGTGCATATGCAAGCTAAAGGAACTTGAACAATAAGATTTATAAGAAAGGATATTCATATGGATTCATTTGCAAGTAGGGAGAATGAAGCCCCAAAAGTAGTTATCTACAAAACCACAATGTTAGGAACCACATCCTACAACACCAATTCATTAGTTGTTCAAAAATCCTCTTATCAAACTTTTATAGAGAATCCAATTTGAGGGTAGATGTATGCCCCCCAGATTTCTCTTGCTTTATGGAGGTGGAATCAGGGTAGCTATGTAACCTCATTGATTTTTATTTTTTCTACCATGTAGGGTATTGGAAGTACAACACCACATATTGATAGACATTAAATTAGATCGAGGACAAAACTAAAAATTCAACACAACAAATGGCATCAAAAATGAACTTTTCTAGCCCTCATTATGTTGATTTTAATGAAAAGTGTTTTTAATAAAGAAATAAAATAAAGAATTCTTAGTATATTTTAATGAAAGGTTATGTTTTTGATAATCATTTTAGTATTTACCTTTTGAGAATTTACCTTGTTGTAGATTGATTAAATATTCCAAGCAAACGAGTGTACAAGCCTCTGAGACTAGAGATTTTGCATGACGAGGTAGCACGAGGTGAGCTCCAACATACAATGAGTGGATTCTACTTTGATTTTTCTTCTAATTTGTGTATTTATAATATTTTTTTATGCATTTCTAGAAGTTTTTAGGACCTTGGCAAAAAAGTCGCAAAACATCCTCTTTTGTTGCAAAGTGTCCTATTTTGTTGCAAGGTGTCCAAAAATGGCTAAAGTGTCTAGGACCCCCCTTCGTCCAAAAATGGCCCAATTGTCCAAGTTGGTTGCAAAGTGTCCTAGAGAAACTTTCATTTTTTAAATTATTTAATGCATATATTTAGGAATTTTAGTGATGATTTCTTTTTCTTTTTATTCTTTAGGACCCTCCCCGAGCTCGCTAGCATCTAGGAGAAAAACGGATTTGTCGCTTTCGAGAGTAACTCTCCCAGCTTTCAAAGGAGGAGATTGATATTTTGTAGGAGACTAGATTATTTTAGGTACACCTCATTCCACCTATGAGACCTATCATTATGCCATGCTTATGGCACTTGTAGAGAGGTGGGATGCAAATACATGCACCTTTCACCTCCCTATGGGAGAGATGAAAATTACTCTGGAAGATATTCACCACATCATATGGTTACCTATCAATGGCGAGATCGTCCATTCAGAAAAGGAGCGATCACATGATGAGATGAACAATAGAGATTTCATTGTCAAAGGGAAACTTTAAATATTTATGCACGACCGATAGGATGACTTCCATGGAGCATAGCCATGGATAACCAAGCTTCACATGGAATTGATTTGATGTCAGGATGATGGAGAATGAGACATCTAGCTATTTTGGTCTGACTTTTAAAGGAAGGGTGATCTATCCCACCGTAGGGGAAGCAAAACCATTATGCATTGTTATCCAAGCTTTCAGTTGATCATATGTTTCTTGATACAGTTCATGCACAAGTAAGAATTCTTCAGTGATCACATTCTCTCCACAAATGGGATCAATTAATATCCCATTAGTGGGCTTGTCATTTATTTGGATGGCTTTGTAAAGAGGACCATTAGGTGCATTTCTAATGATATCTTTTGATGAGAAAGCAATGAAAAGAGGATTTTAAGTTCCGCCCTTATGAGGTAGAATGTTGATAAATCCAACCATATTGTCCATAAGACCTTGCTTATCAGTATTAATAGGACCTTGTTCAAAATTATGTGTTGTCATCATCTATTGTCATCTTCTTATTTTCACTAGCTTTGATAAATGAAATATCATGGTTTGGCATAGGGTTAGTAAAGATTTGCAAGTTTTGGTTAGGAGGGGGAATGGACTTATTTCCTTGATCATTAACACCTCCAATTTGAAGTTGATCTGAATCAATGAGGTCTTGTACAAAATGTCTAAGATTCTTACAATGTTTTGTATCATGTCTATTTAATCGATGATAATGGCAATAGGAATTCAATATAAATTTTGGAGGTAAAGGCTTATTAGGATCGGGAGTTTTAACGAGAGGTAAGGTGATCATTTTCTGTTCTAGAAGTTGTAACATTGTGTTATGGAGGGTATCGAGTAAGGAAGTAAATTGTCTAGCTGGATCCCCGAATGTAAAAGGATTTTTCTTCTTTATAGCATCTACTTGGGTATCAATATGTTGAGTTGGTTGAGAGGGATTTAGTTGAAGGAAACCTTTATTCTATTTTCTAAATGGTTGATAATTGTTTTGATTTTCAAATTCAAACTTTTTAGGACGTCTAGAGGTGGGTTTTGTTTCACGACTACTAACCAAGTTTTGATAATCATGAAGGGTAGTACACAAGTGTATAAATGAAGTAAACTTCATCATGCCAATATTATCTTGTATCTTAGTTTGCAAGTTCTCAATGAACATTCATTGAAGGTGAGGATCAGGAATATTTACGTCAATTTGGGAATAAAGCGATTGGTAGCGTGAAATGAAGTTGGTAACTTTTTCATCATCCTTTTTGCTTACATCTCATCAAATCAACTAATGTCATCTTAGGAGTCATGTGCACTTGGAAATGGTTTATAAATTCCTCAACAAGTTCATTAAATTAATGAATTGAGTTGTTTGGTAACAAGGAAATCCATTCTAAAGCAGTATATTTCAAGGACCTAGGGAAAAGCTTATCCAAGAGCTTATCCTCAAGGACAAAATCACTACATAAGGTGGTGTAAGCGGAAACATGGTTAGAAGGATCTCCTTTCCCTCTATATTTCTCAAACCTAGGAATCTCTATACCTTGTGGTATCGATGTTCTCAATATCTCCAAGAATAAGGGATTGCTTTTGACATAGTATGTAGGTTGGCCATTTTGATTTTGGTTTATGGTGGAAATTTTCTTTTGAAGGGTTGAATTTTTTTGCAAGAGTTGTTTAAGGATGGCATCATTGGTTGTATTTTGAGATGGTGGTGAATATGGTGGTGTATATTTGTTCGAGGGAGTAGTGAATGAAATGCTTATGGGAGGTAAAGTGGTAGGAGATATGACATGAGATGCCACAAAGGTACAAGGATTGCTAGTGGAAATACCCAAGGTAGGAAAGATATTACTAGTAGGTTGCATTGTTGTTGTAACTTGAGGGTTGGTATAGGTAGGGATAGAGGAAATGGTTGTAGGAGTAATTTGGGTTCCTCCTTGACTCTGGACATTGTTCAGAGATTGGCCACAAGTAGTCATTGAGGTAAGATGTTTTCCAAAAATCAGAGCTAGGTTATGCACAAGTTCTACTCCTTCACTTTCAATCATGTGATGTATGTCATCTATGGTAGTGATAGAAGTGTTGGAAATATTTTTAGTACTCACTTGATTTTTTAGGTTCGCTAACTCTTCATGAATTTGGATTATGTTTTCTTGAGGAACACTAGCAACCATTGTTTCAATGCTTGGCATACTACTTGAAGGTAAAGAGTTGTTAAGGGTATGGTACATACCTAATGAGCTACTATCAAAACTATGATTGAAAGAGCTAGATAACCCAAGATCCATGATGAGTGTGCTATAATGGGATGACATGAGTCTTGAACTATGTCTCACTCTAGTATTAGCAAAAGGAAACCAAGTTGTAGAGATCATGCAAGAGACAATCAACGAATGCAAGATAAATGCAATGAACACAAGATAAATGATATTCTTTAAGTCCAATTCTTATGTTTAAAAATGCACCAAATTAAGCTAAATCTAATGAAATGAATGAAATAGAAAATTAGTAATCTAAAATAGAAATCTAACAACAACAAACAGAAGCATAGAGGTACGGTTTTCAATGTTGGAAAATGTAGTTTTAGGTCTAACGTGAGACTAAATCACCCAGAGGGGCATATGAGTCCCAATTAGGGTTTTTAAAGGGTTCAAATGCTAAAAAATAGTCAATACAAAATTCCCAGAACTCAAGTAAAACAACCTATACTTGGTCTAAATCACCTAGAGGGGGCATATGAGTCCTAGATTAGGGTTTTTGCACTAAATTTAGTAAATTATGAGTGAATGTTAGGTTTTTTGGTTTGTATGATGTCTAGACTATATGCAATTACAAATTTCAAATGAAATTCAATGATGTAAGATGCAAAAATGCAACCTATATGCACTTTCACTAATGCAAGATTTAGAAGCCCTAAATGCAAATTAACTAATGCAAGACCTAATGCCAAATTAATGTACTTGCTAGATCTAGGACTGAAATGCACTCCAAATTAGAAATAAGGTGTCTGAAGGCTAGGTTCACCAAAATGAAAACATGGAAATATAGGGTGTGGTTGTACTTCACCTTTTAGGATATGGAACACAAGGGCACCCTATTTTATTTCTATTTTATTTAAGGAAACCCTAGATATCTCAATCCAATGGTCTAAGTGAGAGAAGAGATCTTCTATAAGGTCTCCTAGGGTGTGATTAAAGACTAAAGGGTTTCACCACTAAGAAAAGGCTTAGAAAGAAAGAGAAGCAAATGATACACAAATGTAACTATGTAACCAAGATTATAAAACTCAAAATTAGAATAATGGGTTTATAATGAACAGAGGTGCACCTGGAAAGCTGAAGATGTTTGAAATAAGCTTTGAAATCTTGAAATTATAACTTTTAATGCACACTAGGACTCATATGCTAGTTAGGGTGATTTAGTCCCAGTTTAGGGCTTCAGGTCCAATCTAGAATTTGTAACTGTTAAACCCAGATCTACAAAAAATATCTAAAAAATGGTATATTGGGACTCATATGCCACAATTGGTGATTTAGTCTCAGTATTAGGGTTGATCTGAAACTCTAATATCCTCTAGTGATCTGTTGTAGCTTCTATCCTTCCAAATCTCCAAGTCTGAAACCTTGAATTCAAACCTATAGGTGACTTTCCATGATCTCATAAGAAAGGTGACAACTTTCTCTAATCTTGCTCTTCAATGGATCTTCAACCTAAATCTGCAAATCACACATCAAAGAGGGGAAAATGTTGTTTTGTTAGTGGATAGGGGTTTTCCTTGGTCAAACCCCATTTTGGTAATCAAACCTTGAAATGAAATTAAATAGAAAGAAGGAATGATGAATGAAAAATATGCTATGTTGCAACTCACAAAATCCTTGTAACAAAGGATGCAAACTTGAATGAAATGGCTAGTATGAATGTAGACCTTTACTCTTGATTGAATGCTATGGATCTTGACTTCAATGCTTACTTAAATCATAAGAACCTACATCAAAAATGTTAGCTCAGAAACACACATGATGCATGATGAATTTGACATGATGCTTGATTCTTGAATATAGCTCCAAAATGGTTGATAATCAACTCTTGAATGCTCTTGAATACTCTTGTAAACTCTCTTGATCATAAATTTTCTATAGTGCTTGAATAATTGAATGCTTAGGAGAAAATATGTGAATTAACCTTGTATTTATACTTGCCTGTGCCAAATTTCCCAAAATTACAACACTACAAGCCAACATCAGATCTAGGAGAATAAAATCCTACCAAGAATTTGAATTTAAAATAGGTCCAATCTAAGCAAGACTCATATGCTAGTTGGGGCATATGAGTCACAGTAGGCTAATATTTCAACACAAATTTCAAGAAATGTTAAGTTATATGCCAAATTTAGGTTCATGGCCCAAAACTTAGGTGGGACCCATACACCCAAGGTGGTGTATGAGTCTGAGATCACTAAATCTGGGCCATACAATCCAAAATCATTAACTTATGATTGGTTATTGTTGAACCCCAATCCTAGACCTACACAAACACAAGAAATAAACACAATATTAGATCAAATGCAAGTGAGAATCAAGATTCCCCGTGAAATCCATTTAAATTACACAGAACAAGAAATGAGATGAAGAACATAAGAAAACACAAACAAAAGCTATCAAATCCTATTCAATCTAAAGCAAACTCTTGATCCCATGGGGGAATTGGCGCCAATTTGATGTGAAAATTGGCCCTTTCCCAACTCCTATGATGCAATTTTGATGAGTGATCCACTTTGTTGAAGATTCAATTGAGCTCCATGATGAAAAATCTGCATAACGTAGCTAAGACCTTGATGAAATTGAGTATAGTAGACTTGCTCAAATTGTGGATGATTAAAACAAAGGATGAGACTTCTTTTTATAGATAGACAAGATGGAGGAAAGAGAAAAATGGAGCAATGTGGAATCATTCAACATCCAATGGGCAAGTGCCACTTGTCAAGATGTGAATGGAGGGAGCTTGAGCACATTTTGGTGAATGTGCACAATAAATGAAATTAGGTGGAATTTGAAAATAGTGAAATGACATGTAAGAGGGAAAAAGAATGAATTAAATGCCACTTGGCTCAATGCACAATGACATGTAAGAGGGAATGAATTCCTTGTTGGAAGGATAAATCCACTTGGAGGGATTTTCAAACTTGAAGGAATATTCCCCTAAAGATGCCAAGTAGAGAGAAAATAGAGATTTAATAAATCCATTAAATGTATTTTCATGTGCAAGTGGCAAAATCTAGAGAAATTGGATGATTAGGATTAAATTAATGAAGGTTTAATTAATTTAATGATGGATTAAGTGATGTGGATATTTGATTTAGATTTATGGGTTGATTTAAATCAAAGGATGAGAAAGTGATTTAGATTTAATTAAATAAAGGATTTGATTTATTTAATCATAGAGGATGATGTTAGATTAAATTAAACAAGGTTTAATTTATTTAATTTAATAAGATGGCTTTAGATATTTAATCAAATAAAATGAATCATTTAATTAAATAGGGACTAGAGGGTTAATTAAATAATTAATTATTTAATTAACAAGAGAGAATGACTTAATGAGATAAATGATGATTTATTTAAGGGATGAAGAGTGATGATTTAGCTGAGAAGGTGATTTAGGACGAAATGGTGTTAGTGAAGCGGGATCAAGTGTATTAGTATATTTTCCATGTCTACATTTTGCCCCTCTTTCAAGTAAAGTACTCATTCCGTTGGTTCAAATAATAAACTGTCTCGATCAAAAGTAAAAAAAAAATTATTTCAAACTTTGCCCCACTGCTGCCCCGATGGACGAATTATGCAGATATACTACCCCCTCGGGAGATCAGACAAAAATTTCAACTTTTTGGGTGATCTCGCGAAAAAAGAGGACAAGGTGCCCGACAGGTCTAGAAAGGCTCCAAAAGGTCAAAAACACACCAAAACGATTCAAAATGGCCCACAAATGGACAAAAATAGGCTTATGGGGCCAAAACCTTGGCAAGATAGCTAAACAAGGTCCAAAAACCCTAACTTTAAAGCTTAAATAGGCCTTAAGGGGCCATTTCCAATTCGTTTGCACATTCAGCCTTTAGAGATTTTGCGCTTTTTGAGCTCTGACCCCTTCACAAGATGGCGCAACGACAACTTCCCTAGCACATCTCGGACTGAGTATGCACATGCACTAGAGACTACCTGGCATTGGACCACTAGTGAGTCAACTTGACCCAGCCTCATTTTTTGATTTTTGTGCACATTTATTAGCTTAGGAATTAGGTCCTTTAGGAGAGGTCCAATATAGCGCCGTTGGAAAGTCTCTTTCAGTGGCACACGGCCTCAAACTACACCACAGTTGTGAATAGCGACACTGCAGCACAGTTTGGAATTAGGATTGAAACTCCAAACTGAGCCACATATGAAATGTGTGTTGCGGAGGACCTCTTTGCAAATTAGGGTTTAGCGCTAAATTGGACCGCACCCCAAACTATGCTGCCATTGCAAAGTTTGAGGGCCAAAGGCTCCTAGCAACACAGTTTGAAACTTTCAAACTATGTCGCACCCACAAAAAATGACACGTAGGTTGCTTTGGGTATGCCGGGATCAAGCAAGATCACGATTTTTGATGAATTTTAATGCGGTGGCTTTCTTGATGTAGGAGGAGGTGATGATACTTCATTCACACAAGCACAAGTCTTGGGTACTTTTTGGAATTTTGTAGGGAATTCCTGAGCGACATCAGGAGCACCTAGGGGTGATCAGACTTTGGTACATGGGTATGTGCAAGATCATCATGGAAAAAATAGGCCCTTAAGTGCCAAAAAATTTAGAAAAATCAAAGTTATGTAACTTGGCGTAAAAATTTGAATAAGTTATCTATATTAATTCAAAAATATGTAAGAATAGAATCTGTAGAAAATTGAACATAGTTTCTAAACTACTAGGTTTATTTAAAAATAAAAAATCTAGATTTGGTGAAAATTTGAAATTTCAATGTAGTAGTACTTAAATTTCAGGAAAAAATAAGAAGTAGAAATGCTGTCCACCCTAACCACAATAAAATGATAATATTTTTTCTATAAGATTTTAGGCACATCTTGGGTGAAATATATGCGGATGTGATGCATATTTTTGGTAATTTTTTTTCCAAATAAATAATTAATTATGAATTTTTATTACAACTTTTAAAAATATAAAAGCTTCATTATGTGACCACCTTAACTTGGTCAAAACTTCATGAAATTCATTTTTTCTTTTTTTAATCCTATAGTATGTGAAGCATAGAATGTGATGCATATTTTGGATTCAAAAAATGTGATATCATTTGAAAGATATAGATGTTTTTCAATAAGCCTATCAATCAACACTTTAATTGTAATTCAAGTAGAAAATGAATAATAATTATTTATTAAATTCAAAGTAAAGCATAATTTATATTCTTGGAAAGTTGAGAATCTCTTTTAAAGACCCTTTTCATTTCATCAATTTTGGGTAAGAAAAAAGTTGTCAGCCACATACCCTACAAATACCCATCATATTGCCACTTTTTGGCCCATCATGATCCTACACATACCCACATCGCTTATGCACTACCCATGAGAACAAACTTGGGTGTGATGACGAGACTCGTTGAGAGATGTCACAGTGATACATCCTCTTTCCACCTCCTAATAGGAGAGGCGACGGTCACACTACAAGATGTGTGGCAGATTCATAGATTGCTCATCCACGGAGAGCATGTGATTTATGATGTGGATGTCGAGAGGGAGGCCTGCTATGACGTGATGGGCCTTGACACTCACTTGTCTTTTGTGAGGACTAGATCGAGCTAGAGCATTATAGGCTCGTTGTGTCACCCTTTCGCCTTGTTTTAGAAGCTATCATATTGAGTCTTGTTGCACTAGATCGACGGGGCTGATACTTCAGTCCTAGATGGGGGATCACTTGGGAGCGGATGGTTCGGAGATGAGTATGCTTTGTGTGGGGGCCAATTCTGTTGGCCTTGTTATAGAAAGATCTTCATGAGTTTGCATACATTGATGATAGAGCTATTGGGGCTGGAGTCACACTCCTTCATATCTAGGCTTGGGAGCACATTGTTGTGCTTCGCCTGAGAGTCCTTCCAGTTGATATGGAGCTAGATGATCGAGTTGTCTAGCAATACAGAGGAGGTGTCTCCTTCACACATACAGGACAACACGGGATTCCTCATTAGAGTAGAGTTCTAGATGATATGCGAGCCTTCACCTGGCGACCATACCTTGGATGGTCTGCATGGTACAACGATGTGCAACAACTCTTTTTCACTACTAGGAAAAATTGATGCAAGGTAGAGAGCACATGATGCTCGAGATGTACCTACCAAGAAGAGTGCATAGTCAGTTTAGAGAGCTATAGGACAGGCTGAATGATTAGTATGTCGCTATATTTGCATGTACAACAAGCTAGAGCTCTTGGGGATGATACATACCTACACACAAGGTAGTTCAAAGTTTTATGTAGTTGGTTGCCAAGCCATGGCCATACGATTAGGATTAGGCAAATGCAGGCACCACCCAATCTTGCAAGGATTGGTTTCAGCCACCTCTTAGACTTACAGTACCAGGGACACCATCTGCCCAACACAAGGCCAAAGGCAAGGGAGCAAGACGGGGCCGAGGGGATGGAGACAGGGACCAAGGAGGGTGAGGACCACCACCACATCAGTCGGTTCAGGATAGGGGACCCCAAGATTAGCCACATCCAGATCCATAGGTGGATCAACAAGGAGATGTCCCCAGGCAGGATCCAAACTCGAGATGAGAGGATAGGCAGGATCACGGGCACCAGGAATGGGTTCTGACACCACCCAGAGACGGAGACCACAATCAACCACCCATGCAACTACCCCTCTAGCCAGACCCTAAGGATGGTTAGATTCTCTAGCTATAGGCACAAATACATGTACTTATGACTGAGAGGGATTAGTTATAGGAAGAGTGGGACCAGGCGGTCCAATAGAGACAGGCTGCGAAGCTACATGCAGCAACAAAGATGGGTAGATGACAGAAGATTGAGAGGATGTTTGCATCCTCCTCCTAGAGCATGGTACCACTTTGATCATATAGGGAGGCCATCTAGGAGGTTGATTATTATAGGATGCATTATTATCAAGTCGTGTCGAGAGCAACTCGAGTCCCGAACTTTTCACAAAGGACAGACCAAAAACCCATAGAGGACCACGGGGAGAGAGTAGGTGGTGAGGGCAGCAACCAATAGGGATAGCCTTTATTTGGATCAGAGACAGGATTCTTTTGTACCCCATAGGCTAATTTTTGATAGCCTAGTTGGAATTTGACTTTATGTATTTGATACACACTTGATCTAATTCTTTTATACCATAACAATATATTTATTTTGATGATATATAAGATGAGATGATATTGATCCGATATGATGTGTCCTATTCTACTTTATGCATTTATGGATGGATCTTATTTCTATATGTGATGCCATGATTCTATCTTATGATGCTATGATGATGATACTATATGATGCTTATGTGATTATGTAATATGATGGTTTATGGATGCATTTGTTTTTTTAGTACCTTTTCTTATGTACTTTTAATGATGTATGCAAAATATTATGATATACAAATGCTTAGACTAACAGATCTATATTATGCACTTGATGGATGATAAGATGTATGTTATTTTCTTATTTATGATATGCACTTATGATGTTATGATGGCGATATGATGTAGTGATGTATGATGTCTGAAATGATGCTTTATGTAATAATGTATGTGTTATGATATGATGTTTATGATATGCAAATTGATGCTTTGATATATGATGTATGATGTATATGGATTGTTACTAATGCTTACGTAAATGACATGCTCGATGGATGCTTATGATATATATGATATGGGTTATATGGGATGATTATGTAATTAATGCAATGTTATGGTTCATGAGATGCCTAGAATAACCAATTTGTATTATGCAATGATGGAGATGCAATGCATGTGGTATGATTAATGCTTTCTATGTGATATGATATGATATGTAAAATGCAATATGTTGACAATTTATGGATGTAGGATCATTTTAACAACGATAATGATTGGCAATTAACTGTCATGGTACCGTGTTAGTGTGGAAAGAAGATAGAAGAAAGCAAGAGATTCTAGCGAGACACAAGATTATGATGATGATGATGATGATGATGATTTTTCTGATGATTCTTTGAGGAGTTTGGATTTTAAAAGGGCCAATTACCTTATGTTTGATAACACACATAGGAACGATGCATCAAGGTATAAAGAACCAGGATGGCGTTGCACCTAGTGTGATGGACTTTGACTCAACAATCAGATAGGAGTATCCCCCTTCACACCTAGCATACAAAACCTCATTCAAAATACAATTCAAATATTTCAAATATCTCGAACCAAAACAGAGAAAAGCAAGCCTTCCTATGTGGTCAACAAGAGACCTAAAACACCCTCCCTACAAACCAAAGAAAGCATGCATGACCAAGGTTATATTACAAGAATATCCAACAAGCGTAACAGATAAAAAGATCATGATCATTGTCCCATTTCTTTCTCTCTAAATCCCTTCATTTGGGACATCCTCAAGAGGTCATCGAAATGAGCACAAAAAGATAAATCGAAAGACAAAGTTAAAGTAAATAAACAAGCTAATGTTCTTCAATACCACTAGCTAGGACTAAATTATGATGATGCCTAATGTTCATGTCCATTGTAGGAAGGATGCATCCTAGGGCATGATGATATCAGATGATTTGATATGGGACTGATTTGATGATAAGCTATTGACACAAAGATTGACCAACTTGTTTACTTACTGACCTACACTTGAGACTTTAACGTTTTGAGTTTTCACTTTTTACCTATTAGACTTGTTTCCAACCGTTTTACCAAAGGTTGAGGGTGACAGTTGATTTATTGTGAGTGATGTTTATTTCAGGTGAAAGTGAGATGGGACGGATGGATTTTTCAAATATTTGGATGTTTTTGAATGTTTTTGAAATGTTTTGAGGTTGTTTTTGGGTTTTTTTGAGATTTTACAAATCTTTTGATTTTCAAGTTTTCAAATGTTTTGGGGTTTTCTGGGATTTTGACCAAGACCTAACCTAAAGACCTATCCTAGGGGACAACACTGTAGAGACCATGTGGATTTATTTGACACATACTAGATTATTATTGAGATACTTGAACAAATCAAGCGGTAGTTATTATGATGGACTCCTATAGGACTAACCTAAGTGTCTTGGGGGATGATCAAAGATCAACCTTGCCTACCTTCAAAGCTCAGAGATGACGTAGTTCGACAAGATGACTCTATTTTTTACTTATTTTTACTTTTTGACCTATTTTGGGATTTTGATATGATTTGAATGTTTTTGGATTTTCTGATTTCCCAATGTTTTTGGATTTTTTTGGATTTTGGGATTTCAAGAACATACACAAATCTGATCCAATGAAAACATTCCCCCAACATGATGCAATAGACTACTTCGATAAAGGAAAGACAAACTAACCTTAGGAATGGGCCGAGTAGTACTAGGAGGGATCATGACACAAACACAGGATCAAGCTATGATGCAGATGTCAAATGGATGATGGATGGGGATATGGAAGCACGATGGATGATGGAAGCATGCAAAATGGGTTGCAAAGATCCTGGTGGATGGAAAGTGCTTATTTACACAAGGTGCCTGTTTGCCAAGTTTTCACCAAGGTACTTGCCCAAAGCACCACCGAAGTGGTTTTCACTAGAGGATGATTTTTCTCTTTACTATTTTTAATCCGTTTTCTAGTATTTTTGGATTTTTTGCTTTTTTTTTTTTTGATTGTCACCATGACGCCTGTTTACCAGGTTTTCATCAGGGTGACCACTTTTTTTAGGACATTTTCTAATTTTTTTTTTTTGGTTCTATAGGTCTTGCAAGTTTAGGCATAAATTTTTTTAAGATAGGAGTTGTTCATGGGCTCTTGCAAAGGTTCCCCTTTGGGTGTTGATAACTGATATTCCCTTGACTTATAGCTTGATGTGATGACAAATGGCCCCAACTAGTTGGGTTCAAATTTTCCTTTGTCATTTGGATTTGGGACATTCTTCTGGTTCTCCTTTAGCACAAGTTCTCCGACTTGGAAGGTCCTACTCCTGATCTTTTTGTTATAGTTCCATTTGAGTCAGTTCTGATACACCTGCAAGTGATTTAATGCTATGTTCATCATTCATCTAGCAATTCTAGCTCATTCAATCTTGATACTCGATATTCCTCATCCGTGATAACATTTTGAAGTGCTATTCTTAGTGATAGGAGCTCGATCTCGATGGGTAATATGGCTTTTGATCTGTAGACCATGGAATTGGGAGTGGCACCTATGGGTGTGTGGATACTGGCTCAATAGGCCCAGAGGGTAGGATTTAGCTATAGGTGCCAGTCACGACTGATGTCATTGACTTTTTTCTTGAGGATCTTCAGAATGGTTTTATTTGTGGCTTCTGCTTGTCCATTGCCTTGGGGATAATACGAGGTGGAAAAGCGATGTTGGATTTTGAATTTGTCGCATAATTCATAGAAATCTTGATTTTTGAATGGTGTCCCATTATCTGAGATAATGGCTTATGGGGCACCATAACAACATATTAAGTAGTTAAGGATGAACTTAGATATCTACTTTTTGATTATGTATGTCATTGGTATGGCTTCCACCCACTTTGTGAAGTGCTCAGTGGAGGTAATGATAAAATTGTGGCCACTAGATGAGGTGGGGGTGATTTTTCCAACAAGATTGAGTCCCCACTGTGAAAAGGGCCATGTGGTGTGACAATAGGATGGAGTTCTTGAGTTGGTGCATGTATGAGGTCCCCATGCTGGTCACATTGTAGACACCTTCTGACATAGTCATGTGCTTCTCTTTCCATAGTGGGCCAATAATACCCCGTCGTCGGCAGTTTCTTGGCCAAGGTCATACTACTTGAGTGTGAATCACATATGCCATTATGTACCTTAGTTAAGGCGGTCAATGCCTCCTCAACGTTTAGACACCATGACAAGGTTCCTTCTATGCTCCTACGGTAAAGGGTATCTCCTAGGATGAAAAATCGGGATGCTTTCTTGACAAAGGTTTTCTTAAGATTTGAGGTTATGTCAGTTGGGAGGACTCCTATTCTCATATAAGTGTAGATGTCATGGTACCACAGATCACCATGACCAACATTTTTGCACATAAATTCCAACTCTAGTACCTTGAATGCAGGAAAGAGAAGTTTCTCTACCAAGAATTCATGCTTTGGGACATTGCAAGGGATATCCAATAGGGATCCAATTGTTTTCATGGCGTCAGCTACTCTATTGTTTTCTCTAGGTATATGCTTGAATCTGATCTCAATGAAGGACTCCTTGAGACTTTCTATTAACTTTTTATATGGAGTTAGCTTTTCATCTTTAGTCTGATACTCATCATTCACTTGATTGATTATTAGTTGTGAGTCCCCATAAACCTTGAGAGCCATGATATGCCACTACACTTTTATTCTAAGTCCTATGGTTAGAGCCTCATATTCTACGATATTGTTTGTGCAGGGAAATGCCAACTTGTAAGATCTTGGCATGTAGTCTCCTTATGGAGTAATGAAAAATTCCTTGACTCCTAATCCATGTTGTGTGTAGGAGCCATCAAAGTACAACTTCTAGTGGTCTACTATGCTTAAGTTGAAGATGGATTCATCAGGGAACTATAAAATTAGCGGATTCTTTGAGTATATTGGGGCTTCTACCAATTGGTCTACAATAGCTTGCCCTTTGATGGCCTTGCGTTCTATGTACTGAATGCCATATTCTGATAGGATCATGACCCATTTGGCCATCCTTCTTCTGGTAATACCTTGAAAAGTATGAAATTCAGTGGGTCAATTTTGGCAATGAGCTTGATTTTGTGTGTTAACATGTAGTGTCTGAACTTTTGTGAGGAAAACACCACTGCGAGGAAAGCTTTTTCAATGAAGGAATAATTTAACTCATGCCCTACCATGGTCCAGCTGATAAAGTAGATAGCCCTTTTTGTTTTGTTTTCATCATGTTGAGCTAGGAGAGCACCAAGAGTTGCTGTTGTTGCTGA
>VDFB02142820.1:0-17291 GCA_007258455.2 Sequoia sempervirens
GATTACAAACAATAAGTGGCAATTTTTGAAGCATATGGCATGTTTCTTGTGCTCCAATATCATGCTCTACCACAATTTTTGCCATGAATTTTCGTATGCTGCAAGGGTCGGGACATCTATTTTTTGGGTTGCAGATATTCTTGCTAGCATATCAGTACAAGTCTCAGATGCTCTCTCTGCTTTTGATGCATATTTGGCAATGTATTTTAGAACAACTACCCGCGAGATGACAAGATGACAATCTATGTTGGCTCTCCATATTGAAATCATTTTTGGATTGTGTATGTTTAGCCTATCATCATTCCGTGCAAGTTCATATTGTTTTTTCCCACAGTTGTCATGTGATAGGGTAGATATAATTTGCTCTTTCCATGGAGCTTTGTATCGACACTCTAGTTTTTTCCCTTTCTTTTGCAAGCATGTCCCCTCTCTGCATTTTGTGTGCCTCTGGACATGATTTATGATCTCTTCATAGTCATGAGAGGGGTCTGTAGCAAATGTTTTTGTTGTGTCTAGTAAGCAGGGATTGTCTAGCAAAGATCAAAAAATCAAGTTGTTTCTTGCTGATGTAGCACGGGGATTCCAAGCACAAACATATTTGTCAAAGAATTTCCTAGCCTGTTGAACTGCTACACTGTCATCCCAATCAAGTTTATCCATGTTTGGTGCATCATGGAGCCAAAGGAATCCATGTACATGTGCAGTGCCACGATGCTACCACTCATACCTGTACCAGTAATCTTTTGCGTTGAGGAGTTTCTCAATTACCTCTTCACGAAACATTGTGAATCGTTGATGCAAGTATAATGATGTGGTGTGGGGGTTATTGACTACATTTTCTAAGCATTGTTTATTTGTTTGCATTCCTACCAGTACACCATCTAAGATCAAACATTGTAGGTCTGGCCACTTTGTGTCAGCTGCACTTAATGTGAAGAATAGAGTGGGAGACCCTATTTGGTTGATCATATTTATTAGTTTAGCATGACACTTGTTCCAATATGGTCTTGTGCCCCGCATTGAAGAGCCAAACTGCATGAGCTCTTGAGCTAATTGTGTGTCAGGTAAGTTTTTCAAGTGTGCTCGAAGGTCCTCAATAGTGGTTGGCATGTTTTCTTCTGCATTTTTTTTAATGAAAACTATAGCAAGCCCCTGGCTACGATGCCGCATCATAAGATTAAGCATGAAATATCGAAACCTTGGATGCCTTCCAAATCTTTGGTCATGAAATCTCATTAAGTGGAGTGCATACTCATGCATGTGTACTTCCCTAATTCGTGGTTGCATTTATAGTGCAGCTCCATTTGGAAAGAGTGTCAGAAATGCCATATCAAGCAACCCCTTAGTATTGTATTCATTTATTGGTGATGAGTTTATTTCAGGCCAGTCTATAATGTTGTTAGTGTTGTCATCAAGGTCTAATGTTTTCTTAATAATTTCTAACTCACGGCATCTATTTGGAAGTCTAGCCATAAATGACAATGTGTTTACTGTGCTGCGTTCAATATCATCCCCATCAGAGTCAATTTCATTATTTGGAACCACCATGTCTTCACTAGTTTCAACGGTGTGTAGCATATTCGAGATGTTTGTTCTTGCTTCAGGAAATTGCTCTAAGTGCTCAAAACTTATTGCAACATCATGATAGTATGGGTCATATTTGACTTTGTATTGCAACGCATCTTTGATATGACTTCTACTTACATAAAAATCATAATAATGACCTTCTGTATGCAGTCTTCGAACTATGAGAACGTCCAAATCTTGTATTCTTCATGGAAGAACTTTTGAAATGTTAGTGATATCTTGTGGGAAGCTAATCGTGTGGCCACTATATCTATACTGGCCTCCAAGAGTGTGGGTTACTTGTGGTACTGGGCTAACTCTAGCAATGAGCATTTCCTCCACTTGGGTGAGTCTTTTCAAAACAAACGGTTTCTCTCCTAGGTCCATGTTGTTGAGTGCAGAGAACCGATGGATGCCTCTCTCAGTGAAACATATTTTACAAGTTGCATTAGTATTTGATGAATGGATGAGCATGCTTGGGTAACATTCCTTGCATACAATGCATGTTTCCGGTTGGACAGTGCATCTATTCTTTGACGAAATTTTTTCATTGCCATCATGAAGTTATCATTGTTGTTGCATGTTGTTCCATGTTGATATAGGAATGTTTGTTTCTGTAAAGATCTATTTAGCTTTTATGCATTTATTTCCTCTCTATGACGATCATAGTAAGCTCAAATTTTCTCACAATCTTGTAGTCTTTGGGCTTCTGTTTGTTGGGGGCTATTTTGACTTTCATGCAATCTTTTTTGTTGCCTTCGAGTAGCTATCTCTTCTCTATGGCGAGCATAGTAAGCCCAATTTCTTTCTCGGTTTTGTTGTCTTCTTACCTCTTTTTGATATGGGTCACTTGCATTGTTCCCTATTGAGGAGTCTGCCATATGTGGGTCTGGACACGTCAGGGTAGATCAGGAATAAGAGCATAGCAAACCCAAATGAAACCAAAATGCTTACATAGCCAAAGTGTAGATGAAAATGTAAAGATATTCCTCAATGGTTCACGAATGCATGTTGCAATATGAGAAGGAACACAATTTGAAGGTAGAAGACAAAGGTGCATATGTAAGCTTCTAAACAAACATGTACATTTTTTTAAATAAAGAAAAACAATATTTTACATATTTCTATCCATCTAAAGGCATTAACATGATAGTTTTTTAGATAAAAAAGATATTGACATAGTTCTTTACAACATGAGTTTTTTTTGCCATGCATACCATCCATAGTCATACTACACTTGTAAAGAGAACATGGAAACTATATTAGGCTATGTAGTATGGCTAGGGTGATCCTATGAGTTGCACAACCAGCTCTGGTACAACATCGGGTTCAATGGAGGGAGAAGCCTTTACATTGCACATTTCTTGGATATTTTTTAGCAAAAAGCTATTCTCTTCAGTGTAATCTAGTTGTTCGACTTTGGCAATGGTTACTTTTAAGCGTTGCTCTGCATTGTACATTTCAAGGTTACAACGCAATGTGAATACATAATGCTTGTTCAACACACTCCTAATCACCTCTTCCACATTTCTATCAGCAGCTTGATCAAATTGTAGATTGTATAGTTTGTCTGCAGGCATGCCCATGAGTTTTGTTGCCCCTTTGTCGAATGCGATCACCCATATTATATTTGTGTGGTCCTACAACTTGACTTGAAGTATATACCTATAGTCACAGTTGGTAATTATTGCATTACATTTTGCACAAAACCACTTTCCATCATTTGTCTGCGATAGTCTTTTCTTACAAGGCTTGTTACTTGAGCGAGAAGGGCATGCTGGATAGCAAAATGAGTTAGTTTTTATGAATCATGTTGTTGCCACCAACATGCATTGCAGAGGTTGTGTTGCATTTCGAGCCTCTTCACGAATGGCATTGATCGTCAGTCTTCTAGCAGGTGGGGGCATGTGAAAGGAGCTAGTATACGAAGCTTGAATGGTAGTGTCATTTTCTTTGAACCATGTTTTAATCTGCTCTGACTCTTCTATTTGAGGGTCTATCCATAGTTTTGTAGTGGATGAGGTGTTGATCACATTTCCATTGAATTCAGACACATGCCCATTTCTAATAGCGAGAACTGGTGATTCACGCATGAGCTATTTCTCTTGGAGCTGTGCACCCTCCTTTTCGGCTGACGAACCCCATAAAGTAACATTTATATTTGTGTCGGACATGTCAGAAATTGTTAAAGTCCGTCTTGCGACCTCTGTCCCATCTCTTCTCTTGATTGTGGTGCATGGATGTACACAAATGACAATTCCAATTGCATCAACATTTGAACCATTGCTTTTGCTTACCAATGCATTGAGGGGTGTGAAAGAGTAGTGCTCTTTTGGGATGGAATCATCATCTTCACAGAGGGAAACCCTTGAGTCAGGCATAAGAGAAATTTCCAACCCACTATTAAGCTTGTTATAGACTCTATTAGCAGGTCGAACCGTGCCTCCAGACAATGTGTATGTAGCTCCTGCGATAATTTTATCACAATGGGTGTGAGTTGCTTCATTGAAGCATGTCACACGTGTCTCAGTTCCTTCACAATCTATGATATCAAAGGTGAAGATATGGCCACTTCCTTTCTGTGTGGTGTAGCTACGTATTTCAGACTTCACAGTTACACGACCTTTAACAGTCCACCTTGGCTGAAATGGATTCAAGTTTTTGATAGGCGTTATTGTCAATGGTGCCTCCTTCGGTAGGAT
This sequence comes from Sequoia sempervirens, assembly GCA_007258455.2. Lineage (NCBI taxonomy): Eukaryota > Viridiplantae > Streptophyta > Pinopsida > Cupressales > Cupressaceae > Sequoia > Sequoia sempervirens. Next base: position 4,269 of record VDFB02142820.1, read on the forward strand.
TGGGTTGACACCAAATAGGAGACGTCGAGGAGGTAGTCTTCCAGGAAGGCAAGGGTTTTTTGAAGATGTGGCCAAGCCAGAGGATTCTCCTGTTGAGCGCCCAAGTTGTTCAAGATCTTTTGTGCATAGGAAAACTGGCTCCCCAACAATAGCATGTGTTGTGTGCACAATTTCAAGGTCAACAATAACAATCCACCTAAATATTTAAAGCAAGATAAAGTATAAGTAACAAAATCTAAGAGGAGTGTAGGTCTCACTTATTCTTGTGCGATATAGAAATTAGTTCATAAACATACCATGTGCTACCTGTTTGAGGACAGCTGTATCTTTTCAATTGCACGATGGAGCTAGGTGCAAGCACATTGGATTCTATGAAGGAGTTATACTTAGTTGGTAATGATGCTTTGTGCTTGTGCACACCATCAGAGATTTCCAACCTATATCGATTGATGTGTGTATATTCAAAGCCAAAACTTGAGAGAGCTATAACTTGGACATGAGGTTCCAAAGCCACATTTCCTCCACGCATCAATCTAATTGCATCTAGAGTCAATAAGCTTGCCATGGTGTGGGCCAAGGAGAAAATCATGCACAAATGTATTGGATGTAAAGTGTTTGTGCAAAGAAGTCAATAGAACAACCCTTCCATCAAACTATAGCAACTTATTGGTAGATAAAGTCAAGTAGCCCAAAGAAGAGCCAAGCAACTAAACTCAAACGGGTGCAAGGAGCAACACGGCTAGAAAAATTAAGTTATGCACATTTTTTATGAACATCTACCTCATTGTGTGGAGTGAGGAAAGGAAAAATAGATACTCTCTATGCAATTTATTATTAGCTATACTAATTTTTAGTCAGTTGCATACATGGCATATGTATAGTTTTGATTGCAATAGCTCAAAGATACATGTGTATACTTCAATTAGAATAGATTAAAGATACATGAAGTCAAGAAGACACAAAATTAATACTTAGAAACATCGAGTCAATTGCCATATTGGTTGATGCATATGTACAATGGAAAGGACCAAAGGAAAAAGTAGTAGAGTGGGGGGGAAGGAGTTGTACATTCTTCCCACTGCACATTTGATTTTCCAACACTAGATATAAGGTTTAACTACTTGTTGTGCTAGAAAAAAGAAGGGGTCGGATGATTAGTAGGCGTTGTATACATTCTATATCAAGAGGGAAGCCATGCTCCCCATCTTCACAAAAAATCATAAGTTGATGTCGTCATGTTGTGTCAAAAGCAAAACCATTCTCCCCAACACCACAAAAAAACAAGTAGCTATCTTAAGCAAGCTATTTACAATCTACTTTATGTCTGCTAGGAGTTTTAGAAAATCTTCCTTAATCCTAGTACCATTTCCCATTCCATACAATGCATCATATTTCATTGCTCGAAGGAAGTCGCAATACGCATCCAAAACAAAATAAGTTGTATGGAATTTCTGGACTGCCTGTTGCACCATCTTGATGTCATGGTTTTCCACTTGGAAGGCTTCTTCGCACGTCTTTTTAGCATCTTCAATAGTGTCTTCACAACCTCTCACAATGTTCTCTACGAGGACTGCAACGTTGCTTTGGTACATGCCAGCCCAAATAACAGAAGAAGAGTCTGAAGGTGAGGGAGGAGCAGCATTAGCTTTTGATCCTGTAATGTCTCCCTCAAACGAGCTGCTAGATATCGTGATAATGTCTACTAGTGGGTGCAAGTTTTCCATCACCTGGGGAGTTTCGTAATAGGAACACCTTTGATTATTTGATAACAATAAAAGTTGCATGTGTATGATTTGTAAAAGGACATTTGGAAATGGGGTGGGTAAATGACAAACATAATAGAAACAAAATCTTCACCGAGAAATGCTTAGAAAATAAAATAATGATTCTCTTTATGAGCATGCTTGGAATTGATGAAGGGAGATCTTTTATTAGTTCAATTAGTCATATATTTGTAATTAGATCAACAAATAAATAATAGCATTTTTTTTTTTTAAATTATTCTATCTAAGGAATAGATTTAAAATTAAATTACAATTTTAAAAAAATAGCATACACCAATAAATAAACATACAAATTCCCTTATATGCATAATCAAGATCAACAAATATAAATATATATTAAAATTCCCATTATATTCATGATGTTATTTTCCTCTTAACTATAAGGAAGCGGGACGATTAAATTCAAAATCCATATATATAACTATTATAAAATTCCACCCACTAATTTTTTTTAAAAAGCACATTTATTCAAGCACATGTAAGCCTAATCTTTTTAACATGAAAAGTTCCTTAGTTTAAGGTCTATAAAATTATGCATTGCAATGAAAAGCAATATAGAGGATATAAAGTGATGTAATTAATGGGAGAAGAATTGTCTACCCAATAATTCAACATTTCAAAAGTTTATCAACATCATTCATTTAACTAATTTTTCCACACATATCTAAATACCATGAATCACACTATACTACTTAGGAATATACTAATCCATCAAGTAAACATTCAACAAACACCCATGAACCAATCTCTTGATATATGACAATTACTCCTATGGAGGTACTTCGTTGGGGAAAAACAATAAGGGAAAGTACTCTACCCAGGACAAGAAATTCAATCTTCACAAAAGAAAACATCAAGGGAGGCCCCTTTGTTTAAAATTTGCAAGGCACCTACCAAGTGACCATCAAAGAAATATTTATAACCAACTACACTATTTCCCATAATACCATTTACCCTAAGCCATCAAATTAGAACCATTAAACTAAGCAATGCACTAATCTTCTCTCATATATTTTTCCCATATTAGGATAAAAGAGATGCAAAACAATTTAAATCATCTCACATGTTTGATGGTTCTAGAAGAGATGCAAAACAATTTAAATCATCTTACATTGTACTTTAAATTTCTAGATTTGATTATACACCTAAATGATTAGATAAACTTATGTTAACAAGACATTTCTATTTTGAAACATAGCCCCTTCAAGATTTATTTTTGATATTTTGTTATAGACAAGACATGAATCATGTGGAGTCAAGATCAAAACCATTTAGAATATAATGAAGAGTGTATTTCCTTCTTTATTTACTAAAAATGAGTTTATACATCTACAACAAATTAAGTCATTGGTTTTGAAGACCTCATTGCTTGTTTTATTTTCATTGATCCAATAATTTATACTCACTAAAATGATATATGATTAAAACCCCCACCAAGTTTAAATTTTCTAGCTCCTCTCTACCCTTTTAGACATGCATTGATTATTTTATTAAACTCAATTATGTTATTTTACTTTGATGATCTCTAGAAAACACTCTCCTAAGTTCAGTAGAGATTGATTTGAAATTAAATATTTATTATCTTAAATTAAAGGTTTATTTATTTTTATTGATATCTCATTTGAATTTTTATTGTGAAATGGAAAAAGTGCTTAATCATATAATTTATTTTAAAACATGTTTAGTTCCCAACTTGACTAACATATAAAAGAGCAATATATATATTGAAATAGTTGCTTTTATTTTATCAAATTTGTAACGAGTAAATGTATTTATACCATAAGTATTTTCAGTAAAAGAAGTATTTGTCAAAATTAATTTGAAAATATAAAGGACATAATGATGTGTATAAAATATTTCGATAAGTATAAAATGATTTTTTATAATATAAGTCATAATGTGTAAAATGTGATCAAAATTTAAATTTTCAAATACATAAAGTTGAATAGAGATTATTATGTTCATATTTCAAGATGTATGCCTATTAAGCATTAATATATATACACTATATTAAATAAATGATAATTTGTGAATAAAATTGAAATCTGAAAAATGTGTTGGCTATAATTATTAGAGGATGTATATTTCAACTATATGATTCAAAAATTACATGTTTTCCTTTTTACAACACCATATGAAAGTGTGATTTTCTTACCAAACCTTTTCTTGTAGATAGTAACTCTGTGATATATTTCAATTAGTCAAATATTTTGAAAATATATTCCACTACATTTTCCTAATTCAAAATATCATTTGGTCTTTTGTTTATGGGATAATAGTTAGAGTTAGGTAAATAGAAAAAACCAATTACAACATTTTAAAATCAATACATATTAGAAACAATAGATTTTAAGAGGCAATTTGAATAAAATGCACAACAGGATCAAGTTAAATTTTAACTTGCATATTAATATATTTTTTTTATGTTAGGCTTAAATGTGTACTCCACTAACTAATAAATTGATTGGTTTAACAACAGACCAGACCTTACACAAACAGTTCACGGCCGGCTTTGTTTGTGTGACTACAGGGAAAAGACCACACTTTCCCTAACTATAACCATGGTTTCTCCTTTATAATCATTCCTTCTTAAAATCTCAAAGCTACTAACAATAATGATGATGAATATTCAGACATAGACGAATGTCTTCAAACAAACAGTAGTCTATGCGTTGAAGAGGAGGAAGGAGGAATATGTCGTAATTTTCCAAGGTTCTTACAATTGTTTGTGTGCAAAGGGTTATGAGGGAGATGGCTTCAAAAAAGGGTCAAGGTGCAAGTCTCGAAGGTCAAATAAAACCATCATGTTTGCAGCTTTGTTTTTTGTTTTTTGTGCATGTTAACAGCAAGCCCTATTTTTTGTGTGGCCAGGCTTTGTTTCTGCATTCGTTGGAGTTTCTTTAGTAGCGTGTAGATTAGTCTGGTTGCTGAGAATGCATTACCACAAACAGGTGAGGGACAAGTACGAGAGAATTCTGGTAGAAAAGAGAAAACTGACAGAGGTGGAAATTTTTAGGTCTTTTCTGAAAATGAGCTTAAAAGGGCCTCCCAAGATTATTCAGATAACATAAAGCTAGGAAGCGGTGGTTCAAGCATGGTATACAAAGGCATCCTTTCAAATGGTACGCCTATGGCTATCAAAAAGTTCAAGGAATTTCCCATTGGTGTTGAAAGCAAGGAATCCACAAAGCAGTTTATCAATGAAATTGTGATTCTCTCAAGTCTTAATCACAAAAATGTGGTGAGCTTAGTTGGATGCTTCCTACAAACATAATATCCTCTTCTAGTCTATGAATTCATTGAGGGGGGGATGATTTCTCATCAGCTGCGCTTTGGTCAATTGTGTTGGTAGAGTCGCCTGTAGATTGCGATGGGTAGTGCAGAGGCTTTGGCATATCTACATTCAGAATTAGATTGCCCCATTATTCACAGAGACATAAAGTCATCTAATATCTACATTCAGAATTGGAGAGGTGAAGATGAAGCTTGAAAGGATAGGAGGTTCCACAAGACTCGCCACATCAACTTCATGTTTAAACGTCCCCAGTGACCAAATTTCAAGTGAGACTCAAACTGAGTTGACAAATTCACTGTTTCAGCTCACGGAGATGTCTAGGATGCATGGACACTGATTTAGATTTAGTTTTACATATATTTTAAAAGATGTATCTATAGTCTATCTAGTTTGCATAAACAAAAAACATAGCATGTCTCTACAAGTCAGTTATTATTAGCTATTGGAAATGGGGTTTCCACCCTCCCTGGCACTGGGCTCGTACGGATTTCAAACTAGAAACCACAGAAAGCGCATCAAAGCCACCATAGCTATTTGTGGAGAAACCTTAGACTTACTCCTACAGCCTTTGAAGGCAACCTCTAACACATACAACAGTTTATAAAGATAATGAATTGACATTACTATGGGATTTATATGAAATAATTTGTAAAAAGGGGGCTTTCGAAGACTTCATGCAAGTGCCATACCTCAGAATAAAGAGCCAGTGATTGCAAAGAACTTGCTTGCAGCGAATGATAGTCCAAAATGCCACCCTCTAGAGTCTCTTGCAGTGACCATGACCCAGATCTAAGAAATCGACTTGTTTCCTCATTCAGCTTCCCAACTGCTTGTTCGCCGCACAAAAACACTAAAGGTGGAAGCCATCTTAAAGCTTGTTGACATTTATTAACTCAGAGAAGATTTGGTGACTTTGAAAATGCCAGGCTATGTACGGAGACCAGAGGAGTGGTGTAGAATGGCGTGAACAGACTCCCAACCATACCCGGTGACGTGAATACAGGAGGAATGGCCATGCCTGCTAACACGGTCTTGGGATTGTGGAATCTCGGCATTAGACAACGAATATGCAAATGAAACAGTCAATACGGGGAAAAAAATATACAACGTACTTGATACCTTATTTCGCTGCGGGGCATCCTTACGCACGGGATTTGGTGAGGAGGGTTCGCAAACCGTCCCACTAGAATAGTCTAAGCGACATCGAGGCAGTAAGACTTTTCGGTTAATTCTCACCTATAATAGCCATCGACTAATTATATTAATATTATATAATATATAATTACATAGAGTTGTTTATATTATTATTATTAATTACTTTAGTTTTTGTCTTGAGGATCTTTTGTCTTCTAGATAAATATGCTTTTCTAATATGGGTGAGTTATTTATGGTCTTTTGTCTTTTAGGAAAATATTAGTATTTAAACTATTATAATCGGTTATTATTGATAGTATTTGTTAATAAATTGTGTGTCTGAATTTTTTAATGTAAAATTAATTATCAATCATTTGATTGATTAAAAATAGAATCTTTATTAATATAAAAAAATTATATTAATGAATAATTACATAGAGTTTATTATATTATTATTAATTAGTTTAGTTTTTGTCTCGAAGATCATTTGCCCTCTAGACAAATATGGTCTTCTAATAAGGGTGAGTTCTTTATGGTCTTTTCCCTTTTAGGAAAATATTAGTGTTTAAAATATTATAATTGGTTATTATTGATAGCATTTGTTAATAAATTGTGTGCCTGAATTTTTTAATGTAAAATTAATTATCAATCATTTGATTGAATAAAAATATAATCTTTATTGATAAAAAAAATTATATTAATTAATATAACATAAAATTTAAATAATTAAAAATACTAGCATTATTATTAATTTGTAATAACCTCAATATTTTTTTTATACTACATGGGTGTCCCCGCAACCCAGCCCAATAGCCTAGCAGCCCTTACCTTGGGTACCTAAGGAGAGTAAAATCACTGCCCAAGCTAACTCTACTACCTGTTCGGGCTTTGTAATAACATCAATATTAACAATCCAGTCAATCTAAAATTAATAAGCATATAATAATCAATATTTAGGTATGTCATTTATGTATACAATTGGAGATCCCTTCAAATAATCAAAATGTGTAATTCAAATTGTTTAATGTTTGTCTATGAGATTGAGGCAAGAAAATAAACACTCTTCTTAGCAGTAAGTTGTGCCTAGATCAAAGTTTGAAGCTCGCATAGGATAATGAAGACATACTTAATGATCCTTTGCAATGAGACAGATCTAGATCAACATGAGAAAACTCCCAACATATTCATCAAGTTGGCTAATAGGATAAAAACTCACAATATCACATATGGTAGAAGACATAATATAGTGAGGCAAGCAGCTTATGAAAGAAAGGAAAGTTACTTTACAAGTAGGGATATTGATGGAATAGAATGGAATGGCTAGGAAGAGAGGATGAACTAATCGATGGAGAGTTGTTGGAGAGGTGACAAGTTTTTCATAAGGAAGTATGAAAATTGTCAATTTTTTATTTTATGTTTTCAATAATCATACTTGATCTTTTCCTATTTTTTCAAGAGTTTTATATCAAATCTAAAAAAAATATTCAAATCTAATATGGGAGCATAAGTCATATGTTGAAATGTCTTTAGTTGAGAGTCAAGGACTAAGGGTATCAATTCCACCAAAGTCACTAAGGGAACGACCCTTACCTCATCTATTATGATGTTGAAACCTCACACTCAGCAAGAATTGATCCTTGTTGGACTCATTCAAAAGCTTTCAACTTCACTAGTAGAACAAGGTCCTATTGACACACACATTTTTTTTTCAGAATAACAATTGCCTTGAATCTACACAATATGATGAGGTGTCACCATCATCCCATCTTATTTCATAAATGGACAAGTGGAAAACTATACTAACATGTAGCAAACTACTATAATTAAAAAAATTACCCCTAATGTAGAGTTGCATTACCTAATTAAACGTTATCTTAAAGAAAATGAGAGTTACCTTAAGCATGACCTATAGTGCTCTTGGCTTTGCGTTCAGTTTGGGGCAGGCATCAGGTTTGACATTTCTTTGTGACTGAAGCTACAAACACACTGGCTTCCTTGTGGGCAGGAGGCATGATAAAGGCGACACCCGGCAGCTCGAACTGGGGCACTTCACATCTAAATTATTTGGTTGATCAATATATTAAACTCATATAAATTGTTTCACATTACCACCTTCTTTCATCATCAAGTTATATAATTTCTTCATCAGAAAAATTCATTTGATGCAAAATCCATCTCATACATGTTGGACAAATTTTTCCACAATCCTTTCATTGCTTTCTCTATTGCAACATTAAATAATACATTACTAGATAGGGAGAGAATTACTGTTACAACTACCTTCTTGGCTAATTTATCCCAATCTTCATTAGACATTGTAACTAGCTTCTTCAATTTTTCTTCCAGCGTGATTGAGAGGTTTTTTTGAATTAGCAATGCTTCCAATTACAACTTCCACATTCCAAAGCTTTTCCCTAAGAATTTTTCATTCCTCTTCTTATTTTCATCCTCCGTCTCTTCTCAAATTCACTTACCTTTGATACCAATTGTTAATTATAAAAACAAATGCCAGAAACTTTAATTTCAAAAAATAACTTTTGCATAGAAAAGAAAGAGACAACACAAAAAGTATATGGTTCACCATATGAGAAACTAGGGGGGATCGAGTTTAAAATAAGAAGCACAATAAACAATATATAATATGTTATTTATTCAGCCCAAATTAAAATGAAATTGCCAAAAGCCTTGCATATATAGGAAGGGAAGTGGCAATCACATCGTATTGGACTAGCCAGTGTCTATGAAGTGGCAAAATGGTAGACAAAAAGTGTCTTGCCGTTGTCCAACCTGGGAACACTTCGGTGTGCAAAAAACCTCTACTGTGGTAGTCAAATTTATGTGCCAAGCATTGAGTGACCTTTGAGGGTGAGATGGAAAGACTTCCAACCTCAAAGGTATGTGCATGAATCAACCAAATAAATTGGTAACCTCTAGAGGTCTAAAAGTTGCACATTTTGGTTAGACAAAATATTGTCTAACCTCATCAACCTAAGTACTCTTAAGTATAGTGAATAGATTAACTATTCACACTAACACCCCCTTAAGTGATACTTGGGGAGATCATAAAAGGGAAAATCGATAGAAATGGTTCTTGATTAGAGGCCACATTAGGTACTCATGTAAAAAAAATCTCATAAAAGGAGAAAAAGGAGAAAACCCATTGGGAAAAAATCTCCTCTCTAACAAGAGAAAGAGAAGAATTTAAGAACTTTTAAGAAAATATCCCTTGATGATAGGAACATAATGATGAAGAAATCCTAAAGAATATAGAAGTTGTAAACTCTATCGATGATGAATTGGTGTCTGTTGAAATCAGTGAATCTTTAAGAAATGTAGATCAATATGAGAGATGCAAAACACTACATGAGTTAACATGATATGAATACTAATCAACCAATGCAAATAGAGTCAATTAAAATCCATGAAGTTGATAATACAGATATTACTATGATAAGGATTACTATAATCTCAAAATGTGATGCATTGAAATAATACCCCATTTGGGAGATCAAGGTAGAAGGTTCATGAGGCCTTCCAAAAAGAAGATTATGATTCCAAAAATAATATTATGCTTCATTGAAAGAAGCATTAGCATAAAATACCATAGTCTACCCCTTAATACTAAGAAAAATAAGCAGAAAAAATGAGATTGAGAATGTGTAAGGAATGTAGAAATGTACAAGGTGTGCTCCAGGATATGCTCACATGAGGTGAGAATCAAAAGAATCCATGATTTTATGGAATAACCCATCATTACACTTTATAATCCAATGTATGTAAAATAATTTCCCAAATTCCCTCCCCAAGGAACACACATTCAGTTTTGTGGCACTTTATATGAGTGTGTTTACAAGCTTATTTGCTATTTGAGTTCTACAAGTTTATTGTCATGAGGTTGATTAAGAAGACAAGATTAAGTTGTAATGAAAAAACCTCCAATAAAAGACAAAAACATAAAATGAAACCCCCATTGTGATGACCCCCTTCTACCAATTCTTTTAAATGGAAAAAATTGACGCATTTTAACATCGGCGATTGATTGGAAAAATCATATATTTAATGAAACATGATTTGTAATGATTTCATATCATTTGAGTAGCATTGGTAGTACTAACTAGAGTATGGTGATTTTGACAGTTTGTTAGATTGAGGTACAATTTGCATGTACCCAAACATCAATCAAATTAAACATTTTAATTTTTAATTGTACATGTAAGGCTTAAGATACACTAATCGACTAAGTTGGTTTTTTGGTTTACGTGAATCAAGTTGGTAGTGGCACTAGTGGCCCATAAATTATTAAATAGGGTTAGTAATAGTGATAGTAATAATGTGACATTGTAATTTAGTTGTAATAAAATAAATGGTTATATGTTTTAATTTATAGTAAAGAATTATTTTTTGAGTTCAATGTTTATGAATCTATTCAAATCAGTTTTTTTTTCCTTTAAGAAATTAAGTATTATCTATTTATGAATAATTGCATGTAGATTTAAAAGTAAACATAAAGCAATACAAATGAAAAAAGAAACTTGCCATCAAAGAGTTATTTTCTGAGTTCAATGTCTATGAATCTATTCAAATCAGATTTTTTTTTCCTTTGAGAAATTAAGTATTATCTATTTATGAAATAATTGCATGCAGATTTAAAGTAAAACATAAAGCAATACAAATGAAAAAAGAAAGTTGTCATCAAATTGACAAAAAAAATTATAAACACTAAAAGTTGTCATTCTTGTTAGGGTTTACAAAAAATTAAAATGTTATTGATTTCTAATTTTTCATTGACCTTCTCCCCCAGTTCTTGGTATCATTATTCATTTTATTAAGTCCTTTGAAACATTAAGTTACCAGGCCCTTGGCCTTGATGTCAATCCTAGTGCATTAAAGTTTGAAACAACTTTAAAACACGTTTATTATTTATATTATAATTCATAAATTACTCAACTGCTCGATGAACATTTGATGTATGGTTATAGTTGCATTCAAGAATCAAATGCACAGAGTGCTAGTCTTGTGAACTTAAACCTCCAGAATCACCCTTTAACTATTACATTTACAATGATCAAAAATTTAGAATTTGCTACCAATACAAGACTAAATGGCTAGTGAAACAAGATTTTTAATGATTTTATATCATTTGACCATTGAGGGGCACTGGAAATTTTGACAATTTTCAACTTGTCAGAGTCCAAATTTCAATCAAATTAAACATTTAAATAAATTTATGTAAGGTTTAAGTTACATGAATCAATTAAAATTTAATTATGTTTTTTGGTTTGCAAGAATCGTGATTATGATTCATGAATCATGATTATACCTAACCTCACACGTGATATGTGTGAGGTGTACACAAGGACTAGGTTCGTAGTGACACTATTTAGGGCACTATTTCCCATAAATAAGGATAGTGAGCACAACTAAAAATTGAAATCATTAGTAGAAGGTTAAAGGCTTTATTATTGAGAATTTGAGTCCAATGTTTGAATTTTCATAAGGGTTTTCATTTTGTAGAGTTAAGAAGGAATAGGATAAGAAGAAGATGATGTGGCATTATTGTGGATACTCTAAATTCTCCTACCTATAGTTATGTAGTTATAGAGTAAAAGACCAATTTTCTTAAAGTTCAGAATGGGTGGAATTGGAAAGAAATTAATTTGGTTCACTTGACTTCTTAGACATGTTTTGAGCCAAGATGGGGAGATCTGATGGAGATAAGTGTTCTTCCAGTTCATGGAAGCTACAAGTAGAAGATGGGAGTAGTTTTACAACCTCTCATCTTCTGCATGACTCTGATTTTTAAAGGGGAGAAGTACATTTTGTATCTTCACAACTCCCATTTCCCCAATTTGATTAACCCTCCTTTCCCCATGCATTTATTTTTATACACCATGTTTGATCCCAAAAGTCCCAGGCATTTATTTTCAAAGCGCATGGTTGACCCGACAAGTCCCATTTATTTTTAGACACACATGTATTACATTTACATTTTCACTAGTGATCTAGTAGAATCTTGGCACTTGTGCTTACATTTGTATTTGTACTATGTAATAATGTGACATTGTAATTTAGTTGTAATAAAATAAATGGTTGTGTTATTTTTTGATCATCAAAGCTTGTGCCTCTCTGATAGTCTTATGGGAAATTCAATGAGTGGGGGACAAATTACGTCTCACTGAATACCTCTAGGTTTTTTATAGAAAGTCAACTCTTCTTTTGGTGTTTTGGGATAAGGGAGAAAGAGAAATGTAAATATAAAATATGAAAGGAAATATATCAAAGCTTTTACAACATTTCAAACCCAAATTATTCCTATGAATGATATAAAGGACGTAGAATGCCACAACCCCTCATTTTTGGAAAGAGAACGAACAACAAAGGATAACTTCAAGCATAGTGCAAACATTCAAATCTTTCTACAGGAAGTGTTCATTGAGGTATGATTAAACATAAAAATCCTTACAGTAAAATAATAATATTTCAGAAATTATGGGAAATCTATCTCCTAATACAACATAGCACAAAAAAATAACAATTTCAAAGATAACGGAAAAGTCCAATGGCATAGTCCATTTTTTCCTAAAATCGCTATTCCACAAAACAAGCATAAAGCATAGAAATCTACTATTTAAACTATCAAAATATAGCTTGCAAGACACAGTGTTTCATTCAAAAATGATAATATAAATAAATAAATCTTGAAAAATTCCATACATGCACAATCTCAAAAAATTCCCCTCAATAGTTTGTGCTTTAATTAAAACTGAACTTTGAAATAAAGGTCAGATGCCAATCTGACAATAATTTAAA